>UZAE01000839.1:0-17713 GCA_900617975.1 Rodentolepis nana | reverse complement strand
GTTCCAAATTTCTCCCCCGTTGGCACTATAACACTGAAAGACGGCGGTGTGAACAATTCTCCTATGGTGGCTGTTTCGGAAATTCGAATCGTTTCTTAACCAAATACGAGTGCGACAATGCCTGCACATTCAATGATGTTTGTGGACTTGACAAACCAGTGAGTTCTCATTCCTGTAAAAATACTAATACCAACATTATTATTATTTCAAATGGCAGGCGTTTTGATAGATATCATTAGCCATTTAGCTGACTTCGGGTTTCACAGTGGGAAGGTTCATCAAAGTAGCAGAAAGTCGAGGGGTGGGGAACAGAAGAGCGATTCACAGATGTAAAAGAGGCAGACAGACACAAAGATAGAGAAAAAGGTAAGGTGAGTACTGTGAAAGGGGTCGAATATGGCAACCAGGGGGGTCGTGGTAGTTTGAAGTCAGAAGTCAACTGCCGGTTGACAGACTTTTTTGCCGTATGAGTATACGTTGCCCAAGGTGCACCACGTGGAGGTAAGTCTATCGCGCACCCCCTAATACTAACATGATCTAAGATTGTAAATCACTTTCGAATAAGGCGATACGTGAATGCCTATTTTATTCATATCAGAGAATGCGATAAGTGGGTGCAATGGGTTTGGAGAGATAGGATCTGGTTCATTTTTAGATAGAATTAAAACCGGAACTTTTAAGTGTTGCGTAAAACCTCCAAGTGGCTAATGGCATGGAAATGACTACAAATGCAAACTCTTAAGGGATTTTTTGTACAACCATTCTCCAAGTGCTATAGAGATCTCAGTTTTGCGATAGCATACGGTTTCAACAAAGCAAGTGAAACAACTTAGACGCCATTTAACTGTGTACAATTGAAGGTCAACTATAATATAGATAATTCTCAAGCAATCAAATAACTCAAGGTTAGAAGGACTAAATTAGGGGAATAATTGGACAGGTTGTCGGTTAATGGCTTACACTAGGTCTGATTAGCAATGTCTGTCAAGATTTCGTAGATATGACCGAATAGTTAATGAAATCCTCTACTGTCAACTTTTCCGTGTAGTAAATTAGTTTTTTTTTACTTTAAAATTTTGAGCACAAAGTAAAATCGTATTTCCTAAGCATCAGCATTGGTTAGTGATTTCGAAGAAAATTTACGCAATCTTATTCGTCCATTGTATCTTCATTTTTTTAATGCATCAGCCTTTTGTAGTAATTAATGGTGTAAACACCTTTAACTTGCGAAAGATTCTTGAGGCTGTAACGATGTTTCCTGTTAAAATGCTTTATTTAATCCTGCTAAACCAAACACAAGCAAATCAAGTTTAAAACCAGAAGGATCAGTTATCTTTTCCTCTGGAAATGTTGCAGACAAGATAGAGGCATTCTGAGCGTTGTTTCAAGTAGAACTTACTAAAGCTAGAATGGGTATGAATTGGTTAACTATTTTAAACTCAACCGGTGATATTTTAACTTTAAAGGAGTAAGTTATCCACTGTGGATGAAGTTATTGAAAACCTAGGTTTGATACTTTGCAGTGACAATTTTATGTGTCTATGACAGTGATTCATGGTGACAGAAGGTTGTGGAGGAGGAGGAGGATTAATGTCTTCGACAGCATCTTTCCACTTGCGCCCTTTTTTTGCCTTTGCAGAAAGAAGCAGAAGGAAACGAACCATCAACCCTACGTTACTATTTCAATCAAAGCAATGGGATGTGCGAGAAATTCTACTTCTCTGGAAAGATTCCACAAGGCAATAATTTCCCAAATGAGGACACTTGTCGTAGTGTGTGCACCTCTTCACCAAATCTCCTTCCAATTTCTGTTAAAATAAACCGAATGGCTGCATCTATGGACCGACTTGCCACAAAATTTGGCCATGTAGCGAGGCACCCTGTCCTCGTCAGAGGTATAACATTTCATCATCTCACTTTTTCACCAACCTGATTTGGCTATTCTTAGACATTCATTACAAAAGTTGACAAAAGCAAGAGCAAAATGTGGCAATGGAGAAAGGGGAATAGATTGTGCTGTGCTTGCCTATATTTTTCCACGTACAGCAAATTCAAGTGTTTTTTGAAATTTGCCCTCAATTCTTACGGCGAATTTATCGTCTAAGTGTTAGATCAACTATTAAAGTTAAATCCGCATCTTATATATAATTAAGAGAATAAAGTAGATTTCTAAGTGATCAAAAACAATAACACAACCCCATTTTAATAGCAAAATACATTCTTTTATTTACTTCTTTTCTAAACACAACGATTCGTGAAATTACACTGAACACAATCCCTTATTGATTTATCGATCGAAAATAAGATTAAAACAATTTTTGTCATTTCATATAATGCTAATTTCGCGCCACAATTTTAGATAACGTTAAACCATTTCCAGAATCCCTTAATTTTTTTTTAAAATTAATTTGGCAGTAATTTACATTTCGTTAATTATACCACAGTTATTTAGGAGGCTCCAAATCTTTGGACCATAGTATCAAGATAAATTCAAATAACCCAATAGTGGCCATGACAATCACTGCCTTCCATCACACATCAAAGGCCTTTCAGAGATAAATGCTTAAAAAGGGATTGTGAAGGCGCAATTTTTACTACTTTATGTGAAGCAAGACCAGACGATTCCTATCATTGAAAAAATGGGTTAATATCAATACTGCCAAAAATCATTTCAAACACTACTATTAGCTGGCTTATTGACGCTGGTTATTTGCGTAGACAATTGTGTTCACCTTCATTCCCTTTTATAGGGCACAAACCGGCTTGCATATCATCGTCTCAACTGCTTGGCATCTTGAAGAATGAGACGATTAAAAACTGTCATCCTGGTGGCACCGTGACTGAACTTGCATTCGCGTATGACGGCTCAACAAATTCGTGCTTCGCGACAATGATCTACGTTTGTCTCGACTATCCTAATGAACCATACCGAATCAGAATTCTCGGTCGACCGTTAATCTTCGAAAGTGAGACTCATTGCGAAAGTGAATGTCTTCTTAGCGAAAGTTGATTAACATTTTTGTGAGACTTATAAAAAGTCCCCTTACCTTCACCCAGACTGTAATGCAACGAGATCCAATATCACAAAAAACTTTGTCATCGATTTTGCTAACAATCATCCCTACTCTCTCCCAAATCCCTGCCCCCCTCCAACTTCCTCTATATGCGTTTATCTTCTCCTCTTTCTTTTTCTCAAACTGCCACCTGATACGCATTTGAAATGTTATTAATATTATTGGCTAAATTAAGATTTATCTCGAGGTTTTACATTGGATTTTTGAAGATAAATAGAAGAGCGTTCGCTGTTGTTCATTGTGAAGCCGACCCATATAAACGGAAATTGAGGAAATTGGAAGAAATACCCAGTTTTATCAAACATTTCTATTAGGAGGCTGGGAGGGGGAGGGGCGGACCACTTCTATGATATTGGAGCAATTTGATTACTTTCACCTAGATGACAGTAAAAATTCGTAGAATATATAAGTGTGTTCATTCCTGAAGGGAAGTCATATTCACCAACTCAGCGTTAGCCTGAATACAAAACAATCGATTTAGTGGCTTTATTTATCGAACCTTGTTACCCAATTTCTGCCAAATGTGCCTCATTGGGCCAACCGTCGACTTACTTGGTGTTTCTACTTATACCAGCAAAAATCATGGTAGACAACTGAGGATGCACGGAGTTGTCAATTCGACAACGCTACAATTTGACATGATGCATTGATCAACATGACTCAGCATTTTTTCTAATGACATTATTATTCATCAAGACGTGACTCATTTTTGACAGTTAAGGTGAGTTGCCATGACAAGTTGAAATGGACGGAGCAAGTCGGAAAGATCGCCGATAATTGGAATTTACGCTGAACTGCCTCGATGCTCTTGTAAATTTCTGAAGCATAATGAACCACAGTAAAATGGTGGTTATGGAGAATTGTTGGAACTTTCAGTTGAAATTTAGTAAAATTCCAATTTCCGCAATTGGTAATTTAATTCTACAACTTAAGGCAATTCGAGCAAAATGAATGAAGTTCTCTACCTCTTCACATACCCCTGGTATGCTAGTATGGTTATTATTAATTAATCTATTCGCCGATTGTTTATTTATATCAAATGGTAGGTTTTATGGGAGTCATCATTAACCCTTTAGTTGACTTCGGACTTCATAGAGTGGAAAAGGAACATCAAAGTAACAAAAGTCGGGAGGGGGGGGGGGGCAGAATATTAATTCACAGATGTGAAAGAGACAGACAGACACAAAGGTAGAGAAAAAGGTATGGTGAGGTGAGTACTGTGAAATGGTGGAATATGACAAACAATCGGGTCATGGTAGTATGAAGTGAGAAGTCAACTGCCAGTTTATGGACTTAATTGGCGTATGAGCGTACGCTATCCAGACTGCACCACGTGGAGGCAAGTCTATCACGCACCCCTTTATCCAACATCTAATTCTCTATTTGGTTAATTATTTTCGCAATAATGGACGTCCTCTCCCCTGAGGTCTGAGTGGTTCATATCTTATCAGGCAAACAATTGGGCGAAATTTTACAGTTGCCAACTATTGAGTCCGCTCTAATTACAATCCTGAACATCGTTACTGAAGTGGAGTAGTCATCCACTTTGATTGGGCGTCCTATCTTTTTTATCAACTGTCTTTTTAACTTCATTATCGGCTAATTTACTGCTCCACATAATAAGATGCTTCCATGTAAATACAAAATAGGTTTTTTTCTTTTGTTATGAATGGAAAACTTTTAACTTCCACTCTCAACTATTGTTCTCAACAATATGAACGCACTGGTTATTGAAACTTCAACACAGCATTAAACAAGTCAAATTAGTTTGGGAGTGATTTTAGGAAAAATGGCGATGAATCTGTGTTGCATTGACCGAAATTGTTCTTGAATCGCCACTCCCTGAGAAAATTTATTCACTTTTTAGACTTCATATTCACTGAAGATTAAATCAAATTAAATGGGAAACTCACCTCGTTAATCTCTTGACCGACAAATCACACTGAATTTTCTGACCTCTAGCTATTCACTTCATTTCTAGTAGCTTTCAAGTTGAACTGATGAACTTTGCGAAATTATTTCCTTTTGTGCCACGTCTCATCATTAAAACTCCCTTGAAGTAAATTTTAATGATTATACACCAAATTAGTCCTTTTCTATTGCATCTGAGGGTATGTTGCCAACCGTTTAAGAAGTACATTGATATAACGGGTTTAAACTAACTCTGGCAAATAGCAAATGTCCTTCGTATACCCAATCACACTTCTTTGATATAAATTCACTTTTCTTATTACACAAGTGAGGTGTGTTTACATCGTCTCTTAAATGAAAGAGACAAGAACCCTCCCCCCCCCCCCCCCCCCATCACCCACAACGTAAATACATTCACGCATGGCCGATTGGGTTACGTTTGATTGGATTGGTCTCCGTAGGTGTTCCAAAAGCATGGATAAACGCGGCTAATCTGTTTATCCACTGCCCCCCCCCCACCCACCCACCCCTCCAATTCACATATTTTTCATCCTTAATTTACACACAAACTCTCATGTGTTGTATATACATTTTTCCGGTTGTTTATTTCCACGCAAGGGGTGTCGGTGTGAACTTTGATTATCACTTTAACAGTTGTTTCAGCGTTCAGTTTAAAATTCTCCCCAATTGTAGGACAGGCTGTTAGATATTAGCATTTCACCAAGTAGTGTTTCCATTAATTACGAAGGTACATTTTTTTCTGCGATTACTGATGCCTTTTCTGTTGAAATAGAGGCGGACGAATTCAAAAAATTAGTATCTGTTCGGGAAGCCCAACTTTTTATAGTAACTGAGGTATGAGCACTAAAAGATGGCTTGGGAGTGAAGACGATTAATTGAAAAATTGTCTACTACATGTGCAATTTACCTTTCAAATCTATGATCCGATCTTATATTCTAGGTAAGCTATAACAATTTGTCTCACGAAGTATTGGTTATTCATTCTTTAGTAACCCTCAGTCAATAATATATGATCTGTCAAGGTCAACTCCTCAGTCATAAACCCGATCTTTGTCAAAATCATGCGCGAAATTAGCAACGCTTTTTACAACCTCCGTGATGAACTATAAGAGATATCTAATTTTGTTCATTTTCAGTGTATTTGTTTGCCAAATTAAAATGCTTTTGGAGAGGACATTGTAATCACTACTACCCCCAGAAATAAATTTTAGTTTATCTAATCGTTCAGTAGAGAAATTATAAGCAAGATTAGATCAATAGACTGGTGATGAAAGATATCGAAGAACTAAGATCCGAGCCTTAGTTGCATCAAACCTTATTCGTTTATAAAATTGTAGATGGGAATTAATAAGATGCTACTTGTGGGAACTCGTGAACCAATCACATGTGGCACTTTGACTAGAAGTGGTTCTAATGGTATTCAACCCAAGTATTCATCCTAAGCACCACTTGTGTAAGTCACTGACTCAGCAATTGATTTTGAAAACTGTATAACTTCGTGTGTTTCACTTAGGGGAAGTAAACATCATAAATTTCGTTCTCTATTTGCGAGCATAAAACTTCTTCCCCCAATTCATATTGTGATGAATACAGCTTTCAGAAGAAGGAAAAATTTCACTGATAAATTTGAAAAAAAGGAAAATCAAAATCAAAGAGAGGCAAAAAAAACTATTGCAAGAGGTCCATACAATTCAAGGCACTAAATCTGAAGACAATTTTAAGGAGGCGGAAGGGAACAAGTAAGAGGGGTAAATGACGGGAACAAAAATTTTGACTAATAAATTTCGAAAAGAAAATATCTCATGCAGAAATATAAGTGAGTCGGAGAAGGATAAAGTATATATGCATATTGCCTTTTCGATAGTTTTTTTTTCATAAATGTGATTTTGTTTATAAAATGAATAGATGGGGTGGAAGCGGGGGGGGGGGTTGTGGAGGTGGTAGTGGTGGTGGTGATTAAGGACATAAATCAATACGACCCATTAGTCATACCGAGAGATTTTAATCAATTCTCTTACTCCACGCTTTGATTCATCTAATGTGAAATGAAGAATGAGGTAGGTATTAAACAATATTTCTGAACTATAGAAGATAAAAAATAGGCCTAGAACTTACTCTGTTTGACTTTCTAAGACCAGTGGTAACTTTAGTAAGTAGTTCCTCAGCTGCTACTACCTCAGGAGAACGGAAGGTCTTGACTCGTATCTCAGTACCTTGTTCCATTTGGATGATCTTCTCCGGTTTCGGTTTAGCTTTCGAAAAGGCTTTGCTCAATTCTTCAGTGCGCTCTACGTGCTTCAATTGAGCTTGTCGTCTGAATGGATTTTCTGGCATTACGTGCTTGAGATCGGGAAGCTTGTAATCGGCTGGATGAACAATCATTTGAGTGCTGGCTTCAATGTTACCCTGACTATTTGATCCACGAACTCTGATCTCGTGTTCACCCAATTCGAATTGGGTTTTATTGATCTCAAGCACACTGATACCGCCGTCACTAAGAGCTTTGATAATGGAATCCTGATATATGACAAAAAATGAAGAATTTTAGCGATTATTACCATCGAGGTTTCAAAGAGGGCGAACAGAGCATAGTATTTACCTGGTGAACGGGTTCGCCATCAATAAACCACTCGATTTCGGGTGTTGGGTAGCCACTCATGCGTACCAAGAAACGCACTGGAGAGCCTAAAATGACCTCTGCTGGGTTGAGTTGCACGTCAATACTTGGAGGTGTCGGGGTCTGCTCTTCATCGGCGTAACGTGCAGTATCAAACCTAAGAAATAATGGGCTACGGTTTTAGGCTTTAAGCATAAAACTGAACAAATTCTACACCTACCACAAGAGATCAGGTGTGATTGAAATTTCATTTAAAAAATTATTCTTATAAATGGGTATCCCCAACCACCACTCTCCATGTTACGCTTACCGCACACAGACCAATCGGCTATTTGCCAAATCCTTATTTTTTTCGACTTAAACTCATTATTTTTCCATTTAATTTTGCCTTGTGGTTAGGGGTGCGCGATAGACTTACCTTCACGTGGTGCACTTTGGGCAACATATACTCATATGCGAAAAGTGTCTGTAAACCGGCAGTTGACTTTAAATTACAATGACCACTCTGTATATCATATTCCTCCACTTTCACAGTACTCACCTTTCCTTTTTCTCCGCCTTTGTGGCTGTCTCTTTGGCTAATTTAAATCACTCTTCAGTTTACCCTCTCGAATTTTTGTGACTTCGTCTGTTCCACCCCTCTGTGAAGCCAGGAGTCAACTTATTGGCTAATGATATCCATCAGAAACCCTACCATTCGATATAAATAAATGCTTGGTAGCTAAGTGAAATGACTTCAAGGAGGCTGGAGGACTGGTTTTCGACATTGATCTCAAATAAATAAAATTTTATTTAAATAACGTTCAAAAATATCGATTAATTGGAAATTTGTTGTAGACAACCATACTGGGACTTTAATTTGGAAGACTTAATCTGCTGCCAATTAAGAATGGAGTTAATTGTAATTGACCGATAATAAACAAATATAAGCTGAGTCAGGGACCTAGAAAGAACAAAATTTTTCAAGTTCTTACGATTCATTGCCTTGTTCAATAGCTTGAATGAGTTTGTAACCTTCCGATCCCTCAAGCAGATTGCTTTGAGTGATGATGGCGGCGCTTGGAGTACACTGGAGTTCGAGACGGTCACTTTCAACTGTGCCTGTGGCATTAGCGATCATGCAGCTATAGACACCACTGTCCTCAGGAATAGTATGGCGAATCAACAGGCTGGCAATACCACGTTCATATTCAACATGGAAACGTGTCCCGTTTGTCAGTGGCTCACCATCCTTGCACCTAAACCAGGAAACCCCTATTACTGAAATGGTTTTAAGTAGAGTATATTATAGTTTTGAAATCTACTTGCCATTGGACAACGAGACTTGCATCAGTTGATGGCTCGTATTGCAGACGGAATTCTACAGGCTCATCTTCAACGCAGCTTCCAACAGGTTTCGGTTGAATAACAATAGTAGGCATAGCCGCTGGGCCTTCTTCTTGGAAGTTGTCGGGTTTGGGCGCATTCAGCATTTCTTCGAGGGCCTTAACAGCTTGGAGACCTAAAATAATGGAGTAACTTTATCAATACGATTTATACTAGAAGGATATCAACCTAACGCTAGGTTAGGTACATTGTACTTCCCACTTTTGATATCATTTTTGATATGAAATAGGTATGCTATAATTTTTCAGATCTCAATCAAAGGCAAGTAGATTTATTAACATGGAAATTAAATTCAAATAGTTAATTTGACTGAAAAGCAATTTTATTAGGTAGATGGTCCCAAATCTAGATTAAAATTTTGGAATCGAACTCTTGTGACAGTTTTTAGACTAGTTTTAAATTTATTAACTTTTCCAAATCCTTCTAATAATATCATTAAAATATTCACCATACAATTTCATTCTTCTTTTCAATGCAAAGTGACCAATTTTTAAGTGGAAACAAAGAGTCTCTTCTATGTTCTCAAGTCGTTTGGATAATATCTTCTTAAATAGAGGCTTACCATTTGGAGCCTTCAGTTGGGTTTCCATGTCGAGATTCTTGGTGGTCTCAACAACCAATTCAGCAGGCTGGCTTTGAGCTTCTCCATGTTCAGTGGTGACACAGCACACATAGGAACCCATATCCGAAGCAAGCACATACTTGAAGCTCAGACTTGCCATTCCCATTTCGAGTTTTCCGTTGATACGGGAGCCTAGGAGATAAAGCATCAATTGCATGTATCATCACAATTCAATGAATGATAGAATTTGTTAAAAATTCAATTCGATTACTGTCTTCCTATTACAACTTTACAAGCGTAGAAGTTGGGTGTTATGAAAGAACTGACTGGCTGAATGACTTACCGAAATGAACAGGTTCGCCATTTTGGAGCCACACAAAATTGACCTTGACGCCATTTCCAGTTTCAACGGGCACCTCAAAGTAAGCATCCATGGTCTCGACAGTGGTGAGTTGGGGAGGTACAATGGCTCCAGTGAATGAGGGTGGAATCGGATCAGGTGTCTGCTCAAAACTAAAATTTAAGCAAGATATAAAGATGCACTTACTGAGTAATTCTCCCATGTTGATTTATGGGCCTCAGTTTCAAACTGTTGCGTGGCAGATTTTATTGGTTAACGATTTTGTTTGCGAACTATCACCTGGTTTTAGTCAAAAGGTCTATTTTCCAATTTTCTGAGCTGTCTCCTTGTATCTTCTAAGTCTATTCTTTCCCCCATCTTCAATGAGTTCGCCCGATACACCATCGATCAACACCCCATTTTTATTCAATTTTTGTTTGAGTGAACTCATGTGAGTTCTATTAAGCTAACATCGATTGAATCATTAATATCCTACTATCTTCATCAGTTAAATGAAAATTCTACTCTTTATTCTGCTGAAAGTTCTGTACGTCAATAGAAAAATAAAAGATCAAATTTCAAATGCAACAGTGTTGCGTGCATTTAATTTACCTTTCTATGTACTTATTTATTGGAAGCTATTTCGCTCAAACTTGCTGAACAAATTAGAGCAATCTATTGAAATTCATGCCAGTTTGCTCCACTGAATTAGGCTTAGGACCTTTGGAATGACGTGCATTTTAAAGGACCAAAATTTAAGATTCCATTTTTAAACTTTATTCTGAGACCGAGGGTGAAAGTAATCTGCTTTAGCAACCCCGATAATTTAATATTAAACTGGTGTTTGTAAACAGGATTGATAACTGACTACTCTTGACGACTCAGAAGAGTATGACATATTCTGTATATGCGGAATTCATCTAGTAAGGAAAAGAAGACTTGTAAATGTACCTCAAATTTCCCAGTTTGCTTACCGATTCCTTTGTTAAAAATAGTTCACTACATTCCACTTTAATAGTAGGTAAAATTAGCTGTTCTTTTTTGCGAATACCCAACCATGAAACGGCCATTCACCAGCGACCCCGTATCTCATTGCATTAGCTCCCTTCACACTTATCAGATATCATGGTACCTTTTCACAAAGTGGGTATAAAAGACCCCCCCCCCTCAAAATATGCGGGTGCCATTACCAGGGGAGACTTCTGTTAAACATACGGGAGCGGAATTTCAAAAAAACAATAAATTATTTGGTCGGGAAAGAAATCTCGCTTGGCCGCACTAGAAAATCAATGATCCAATCTTCATTATCGATCGATTAAGTTCTATTCATTTAGGCTATAGGATTTAAAGACGATTTAAATATGAATACCTTTTCATCTTTACAGGAATTCGGGGGTCCTCATAATAGCCCGCATATAATATTAAGGGGGGGAGAGAGGTGGTACTCTTTCTCACCGCCCGGTTGATGCTATCATTCTTTGACTGAAAAAAGGCACAATACACCGGAAAAGGAAAGTGAGAAATAGATATACTAGCCTTTCCGGGGTGAAAATATGTGTTGAAATAGGTGGGAGAGCCCTTAATGAAAGCATCACTAAATAGGTTGGCAGATAGATAGATGGATAAAATATTTCATGAAATTTTCTGGATAAAAAATTGAGACACAACTGACAGAACTTACTGATTGTAATCACCATCAGGATTATCCAGCTGCTTTAGTTGGTTAACTGAGCTCTCCGAGAGATTAGAATTCGTGACGATTCGAGCTCCAGCTTCGCAACTATTGGAAGAAAAATAAATAAATAAATGAGTTTTAGTATCACCTAAGTTTTAAATTAAAATGCATATGGTATAGTAAATCCCTTCTGAATTAGAAGGGAAAAAGACTTTGCTGTTTCCTCCAGGTTACGTTTTAAAAGAGAGATATACACAAAATAATATTACTTTACAAGATATGAAATATTTACATAATGGGAACAGAAAATATAAAAATGGCTGAATCATATTTGATTAATTTTTTGAATGGCGTTATAGTTAAACAAATTTAAGCAGATCAGAACACTGTCAGTTTACCAAAACGAATTCAGTGCATTCAATGTGTCAAATAATTTTTGTTTAAATTTGCCTCATAAAATCGAACCTCATTTTTACAACTTGAAAAAAAAAATATTTTTAACTTTAAATCATCTGGGCTAAATACCATTGCCAATTTCTTTGCATTCCTAATAAATTAGCACTTGTCGGAACGAGAAATTTTTATTTAAATATAAATCATACACAAAGGTATGGTTGTCGATATTACGCATCGTTCGTTACCAATCAATATGGAATTTAGGGTTCATGCCCCTGTCTTCTGTCACTGTGACAGGGAGAATTGCTTTTCGCATTCCCAACAAGTTGTTCTTCCAGATCAATGGAATTATGTGGAAAGTTAAACAGTAAGATAAGAGGTTCCTTGGATAAGTCCAGAATGACTGAGAATAATGTATCACTATGGCACTTTATTCCTGGAGAATATGAGATCTTGGTGATAAGGCGGTGCAACACCGCATGCATTTTGAACTGCGCTTTTGACAGCGTTCCCTTGGTGTTGGGGAGCTTAACGATTTATCATCCCTCAGTGTCGATTGTTTGGGTGCTCTGGAGGAAGGGGGTGGGGGGAGGTGGGGTGACAAAGTGCAACATTTTTTATATGTCCCTCCAGAAAACATAGTCCAATTGTCTTAGGATCAATCCGACATAATTTCAGCACTGAGCGTTACTTGGCTGTGGTTGTCTTGGGGAATGGTGATACTGAAACGACTTAAATTATGGAAGATTCTATAGTGTGTGTGAGAGCCATTACTTTTGTACTCTCCCTGAATGTTGGATGTAATTTCATGGAATTATTGGCCACGAAGGAAAATAGATTACAATTACCAGAAGAATAATTTACATCAATCTGCTCCAACTGTAGGATTAATTTGATAATCTAAATGCTCATTAATTTAATTAAGCATAGTTTTCATTGCTAATTCAATCTCCCATCCATAACAATGGCAAAGTATAAATTTATTGGCCATAAAAATCTTAACCATGCAGGTAAAACTAACTCTTCTCTCCACGCTTCAGGCTCCCACATGAGAACATTGGAAACTTCCAAAATTTACAATAAAAATGGTTTTTTAATGTATTTTTCCCTTGGCAGAACCAATTCAACCGTGACCCCTTGCCTGTGTGCGTACCATCCCACAGTATCACTTTTTTAATCCCCCCCCCCTCCCCACCCCTCCCCACCCCGCCCCAATCCCTTTCCGCTCTACCCTATCGATGAGACGCATCCAATGCGGCCGTACAAATGTGTTTGCAAACTCCAAAGTGATGGAGGAACGGTAATCCAATCAGATGTAGACATTGTCGCTCTCTAAGAGCCAATACTAAGTAGACATTTCGCCTAAACTCAGCGGCAAATTTACAATCAAATACCAGGAGAAACGCTGAATTTGAATGGTTCATTTTAAAAAATGAGAATAATAAACCCGATAGTGATAGGTTCCATTCCTTTAAATGGACGCACTTATGGGTATAAATTTTAGCTTGAGTAACACAATTTTGAAGTAAGCATCAAAAGCGATTAGGGTTTATCTAAATTTTCAGGCTGAAAATTCCCTATTCCTTCTTGAAATCACTCGACCTTGATATGCATCTAACTCGTTTAGTCATAAAGCCATTATACATTTTATTGCTTGAGTAAGTTAACGCAAAGATATAAGATCTTGCTTTTGGTGAGAGATAGAAGGAGTTTGAATGAATTCTAGATGTTTCCATTCTCAATTGTGGAACATGGAGAGTTTCACAGTTATTTTCAGATGTTTGTTAGAGCTACTCTTGTGAATTTGCAAAATAAAAAAATCTGTACCCCAAAAATTTCCACGAAAATGGGTTGGCACTGAACACACTGTCGGATTGGAGGATGACATTTTGACAAATGGTGATGGCTTAATCACCAAGACCTTTTGCAAGAATCAAAGATTCAAGAGGTACGAAAGTCAAAGTGACTACAATTCATAGAATTGCTAGAATAGTAAGAAATATTACTATATGAATACGAATTCTGATTGGCGTAATCACTTTATGTTGCGGCAACATTTTCCAACCCCAATCCAGTATTATTTCTATAACGAGTCCAAGGTTCTTATCACTGAAATTTATTGAGCAATTTCAATCAAATGCTCTTAAAAATTCTACTAATTTCTACAAATAGGGGTGTGAGAAAGACTTACCTCCACGTGGTGTACCCTGGGCAACGTATAATCATACCCACTGTATGTCATATTCGACCATTTTCACAGCATTCATCTCACCTTACCTTTTTCTTTGTGAATCAGTCTTCTGTTCCCCTTCCCCCTCAACTTGTTGCGACTATGATGTTCCTCCTCCTCTCTGTGAATCCCGAAGTCAACTAAATAACTTATAACTACTCTCATAAAGTCTACCATTTGAAATGAATAACTAAACATTCTTCAAGTATGAAATTCTGACTTTTGCAATTCCTAGTTAAGAGCACAATTACATGAACAGATGAATAACTAACATCAAAACTTACGTGATGGAAATTGGTGAACTCTCAACACGACCGGCTTTGTTAGTTAAAACGCAGACGTAGGATCCACTATCCTCGGGGTAGCAACAGGTGATGTCCAAAACGACCATGCCACGATCAAACATACTACTGAAACGGCTGCCTACAAGAGATGTTTCAAGTCAGTCTTTTTAGGAAACATGTAATCCATGCAAAATTTTCCGACAAGCAGGGCGCGTAAAATTCTAGCTCTTTAGTTAGAACGTAAGAATGCACATAAGAGGTCCGCTTCAATGTGCAGTTGCTGCTTAAAGGTCATGGTGAGATGACTAATTTTCCCTCCATTTTCCCGATCACCTACATTTGGACACGTCGAAGGGTATTAGGGGGATTTTGGGGGAAAGGTTCCAGATTTATGTGTACATACCCGAAATAGGGAGGAGGGAGGGGTGGGGGGAGGGGCTAACAACTAGCAAGGGATAAATGGGGCTAAGTGATTAATATTGGCTTTTTTCCCAGTTGACTTTGTTTATAGAATTAGACAGATTGTAACAACAATCCTTAATAGAAAGTTGCATTGAATTGGTCTTTCACAAATCTCATCTTGTGGGGCCAAAAAGCAAAGCCATAAAATGAAAAAACATAAATAAAGTGGATATAAATATATATTATATAAGATAATTTTTTGTGTTATTCATATTCTATCTCAAGTTTGAGGGTGAATCAATTTATTTTATGAGCGTTTACAAAATCGATAAAATGTCAATAATGCTTCGTTTTGCGTGGGGTGGACCGAAAAACTAAGTAGGGTAGTTTAAAAAATCAATGAACTGGCAAAATTTTATGTTCGTTTTTTGAATAAAACTATATTTATTATTGCGAATCTTGTTTGTTGGGCTTTAATCTGAGAGCTAGCTTTTCGAGAATTAAAACACTGCAAATGAAAGTGAACTCGATAAAATTATTTTGTTTGGATCTGTGAATCTAGTTCACTTGACAGCGAACGTTGGGGTTGGTAAAAGAAGAAAATTAAAGACTACGTGGCCCATCAGAAGAGGATTTTATTTCGTATTCCCTCCTGAAACCTTCAATGCCACTTATTCTAAGTTAAATGACATGAAGAAAATACAAAATTGGGTGACTGAGAGCCATTAAGAAGTGGCAGCGTTAGGCTGAAGAAATGTTACAAAACTCCAAAACAGTAACACACAGGAGGAGTCATCTCTTGTTTTTCTTTACTAACAGAAAGTAAACTACTGTGTCCGTGGCGCCTTTCCCAATGATTCATTTTCAAGTTAACAAGATATCCTGGTTCTGAATGGATATAACGTAAAGTATATTCAGAGAGAAATGACAAAAAACACTATTAACTCCAAAATTTCACTTAGAAACACGAATTTATTCATTTCTGCTGAATATGCTTAACCAGTCTGTTCGGTCTTGCACTTCACTGAATGCGGTCCAGTGAATGTCTGCTTCCTGACCTCTGACTTGACATGTACGCATATACAACGCCACACCATCAAAGCACAAATAAGGCATTAAACGAACCTATTACTATGGGCTCTCCATCTTTAAGCCAGTCGATTTGAAGAGTGGAATCGCCTGTCGGAGACACCTCACCAATGAATCGAGTTCGGTCGCCTTCAGCTAGGTTGGTTTTGGCACAGGTAATCTGTTGACGAAAACTTGGAGGCTCATAGTGAACAGCGTTGTTTTCGGCTGGCTGTCCCATAGACGCCATTGTGTCGTAGGCATTGTTTTGCATTGCCACCGTCTCGTACTGTTCACGTTCTTCTGGAATCACGCTTAAATAAAGAAAGGGCAATATCATACGAACTACCCATCGGACATACAGTAAGTTGAATAATGGAAGGGGAATTGATTGATAAAATCCAGACTTAAATCCGTGAAGCATATTAAGAAAATTCTGAGGCAAAATTGAAGGAATGAATAATAAAAGCTAGCAAAGGAAGCGTTTGGGAATCATGTGAATTCCAGATTTACTCCATTTAATTGCCAATGTAGAGTTAATAATATTCAATTAATTTGGTAGAAATCTGTGTCGTATTAGTACATAGATTGACATTAATGCAAAAAATATGTAAAAATCCAAATTATATATTGGACTTTCAAGAAATGAAAAGAATCGCAACATTTTCGATATGAGTTCCAGTGATTTATATTCTTACTTCTAATGCTATCATATGCTTTAAGTTAATTCCAATGGTAAGGTTATCCTTACGAAGTAGAGTCTACCGAGTTATTGATCACGAGAAATGATTTATACCAAGCTTGAGTAAGAAGCATATTCAAGGTTTTCATGAAATCGATTTTTCTCTGCGTTTTACAGAGCGGACACATTAAACCTAATAGTACAAAATTGATTTAGATTAAGCCTTCACATCAACCAATCGGAAACCTTTCCATAACCTAAAACCAAACGAATTTATTTATAGAAAATTGATATAACCTAATTAGCCCCCAAAATAGCCACAGATCCTCCAACTTAATAATAATGCGAAATAAACAAATTCCAGCAATATATTTTAAATTCTGCTAAGGCTACTTGAATAGAGATTTACATTATCCGAATAACTGCTAAGCAATACTTAATTTAACTTATACAAAAATAATTGATTTCTATTCGGTAAAAATGTGTTTCTCGTGTTTTTTTCTCTATGGTTTGAAGACACTCTTACAATTGTCTGTCTGAAGATTATGCCTCGCTCACAATTAACATTAGCAGATTTAGAAGATGTGAAACATTAATGAAAACCTGGGGGCGGTTTTGTAATTTCTCAGCTAAAGACAATCAATAACAATTGGATAAACCAACGGAGTGAAATATTTAAGATTTCAAATAATTTTTACCCAGAATAGAACCGATTGATTCATAAAAATTATTAGCATATTTCAATATATTGTCAATGAGGGGTGTGCGATAGACTTACCTCCACGTGGTGCACCCTGGGTAACGTATGCTC
Organism: Rodentolepis nana; assembly: GCA_900617975.1. Classification (NCBI taxonomy): domain Eukaryota; kingdom Metazoa; phylum Platyhelminthes; class Cestoda; order Cyclophyllidea; family Hymenolepididae; genus Rodentolepis; species Rodentolepis nana. The sequence goes on along the minus strand of UZAE01000839.1, from coordinate 254 downwards.
ATAGGGCAAAAAGTCTATTATTCGGCAGTTGACTTCTGACTTCAAACTACCTTCACCCCACTGTATGGCATATTCGACTACTTCCACAGTACTCACCTCACCTTTTTCTACCTTTGTATCTGTCTGTCTCTTTTTCGTCTGTGAATCATTATTCTGTCTCCCTCTCGACGTTTTGCCACTTTGATGTTCATCTTCCTTTCTGTGAAGCCTGAAGTCAACTAAAGGGCTAATTTTACCTATAATAACGCCTGCCA
>UZAE01000838.1:0-17719 GCA_900617975.1 Rodentolepis nana | reverse complement strand
CCCTTTTTTAGTACTGGTATTTCTATGGCATCTTTCCATTGGTTAGGTATGAGACTGGTCTCTCAGATTTTGTTGAGAGGCGTCATCATGGTTTCCTTGGCTGTTGGTCCCATTCTAATTAGAAATTCCGGATGAATACCTTCTTCGCCAGGAGACTTTTTGCACTTGATCTGTTTTATTGCAGCATTAAGTTTCAAGGTCTGAATGGTTCAGTAAGTACATTATTTGGTGTCCAAGGTCGGAATGGTTCAGTAAGTACGTTATTTGGTGTTGTCAGATCTGAATGGTTCAGTAAGTACATTATTTGGCGTTGCTATGTCTTCCTTAATTTCACCAAACTGTCTTACATTGGTGTTGCGTCTTCCTTAATTTCACAAAACTGTCTTACAAGAAGCCTTTAAATCTCTTGAAGATTTTCTGACAAAAGGGTTTTCTAGAAATCTCTTGAAGATTTTCTGACAAAAGGGTTTTTCTTTTGCTTGTGCCAAACTGTCTTACTTGTTTCTTTATATCTCTTGAAGAGTCAACAAAAGGGTTTTTCTTTTGCTTGTGGGAATAGAACCTCGTAGGGTTTTTCTTTTGCTTGTGGGAATAGAATCTCGCAAAGGTTTCTTTTGCTTGTGGGAATAGAACCTCGCAAAGTAGTTAACTATTTTGGAGTCAGCGGTAAGCAGTTTGTTTTTTAAACGTATTGGTTCTTTCTAAGCGTATTGGTTCTTTCTTGGGTCTTTCTGTGTTGTTTAGCTACCCAGAAATTTGAAAGTGCGTTGGCTATCACTTTGATACAGATGAACTTGTCGAAGGAAGTTCGTTTAGCTTGTAAGATTGTATCACTTTGATACTTGATATTTGAGATGAACTTGTCGAACGCCCGTTTAGCTTGTAAGATGGCTTGCCTTAGGACAGCTGATCGTCTCTCCAGGCTTGTACGTCTTCCGTTCTTCCAGTCTGATCAGATGTCTGATCAGCAGTGTTGCGAAGGGCGTCCCGCTTTCTTTAAATTTCCTCAAGGTGTTTAACCCAAAACAATCGATAATGCTTATTCTTGCCTCAGGAATAGATTCTTTGCACATCTAATCATGATATTTGTGGTATCAGTGCAAAGTTTGTCAGGATGTTGGCTGAAGTTGAGGATACTTGTGTGAAGTTCATTGTCTAAATGGTTTGTAAATCTAGACCAGTCAACCTTCTTGAAGTTCCATGATAGCTTGGTTGGCACTTTCCATGGCATGCTTTTGCTGCCGATGGTAATACTAGCGATGACTGGTTTGCGACCAGAACCAGGATCGTCAATTATTTTGCGGCGTATAAGCTCCCTGATGTCGCTTGAAGCCAAGAGTAAGTCAGGAGTTGTTCTGGTTTCATTGTAGTGCAAATATGTAGCCGGATCCTCGTTGCTGTAAATAAGTTCCAGAAGGTTGCTGTTTAGCATATCTTCGATTTCCTTTCCAGCTATGTTTGTTTCCTTGTAGCCCCATCTGGTGGAATGGGCGTTGAAGTCTCCTAATACCATAGTTTTGTGTGAGATATTAAGAAAGTCAAAGTTGGAACAATTCTGGGGTGGATTATAGACTGCGTATATCTTGAAGTGGTTTTGACATTTCCAAGCACTTAATCTGATTATTTCACATATGTCTTGTGTTGAGCCCATACTCTTGATTAGATCGTAGTATGAGGTGCCTTCTTTTACTCCAGTCAGAATTCCACTTGCAACTTGCCCTTCTTTTACTCCAGTTAGAATTCCACTTGCAACTCGCCGTTATTTAGGTAGATTGTACAGGGTGTAACCTGGGAATTGGTGGCTAGGTAGAAGGTACAGGGTGTAACCTGGGAATGGGTAGTAATTCAGTTTGTCATCCGAAATGATAGCTTCCATAATTGTGAAAATGTCTACATCATAGATTTGAGCTGGGAATTGGTAGTACTTCAGTTTGTCATCCTAAATGTTTGCTTCCATAATTATATAATTGAAAATTTCAAAATCCAATAGGTTTGTAGGATTTTCTGTACTTGGATCTTTTTGTCTTGTGACATCCACCCAGCATTCCACTGGAGGACCTGAAGACGTTGTGTTTCGCCCTGACGAGGGCGAATTCTCTTATAGCCTTGTTGTAAGCTAATCATAATAAATCGAAGTCAAAACTAATGCCGAGTGATAGACTTTTTTGCCGTACGAAGATACGTTGTCCAGGGTGCACCACGTGGAGGTAAGTCTATCGCGCACCCCAGCACTATCATAATAAATTTCGACAAATCATTGCGAAATCCATGCATTATTAAAACCGTGATAATAGTAGTTTTTACTCTACCCATCAACTTATGGAAGAAACATAAAGAGACATCTAAAGCAGGCTTGAAACTGGATATTATTGGGTTGGCAACTAAGTCATTGCCGTTTTTGTTGACGGATTCACTATACTTTCTTTTGTTTTGTTAACGTGGCCAGAGCATCTAACCTATATTTTTTTCTTACTGTATGGGCTTCTAGGTTAATTAGTAAAAAATTTTTTTTAGTTCTTTAGTTTCGTTTTTATCCCAATTTAAAAATGAAAGAACAGGACGTGCACTTCCGACACATTTTATTGTATTACTTCCGAAAAGGCAAGAACGCATCGCAAACACAAAAGAAGTTATGTGCCGTATATGGAGATGAAGCCTTAAAAGAAAGGCAGTGTCGAAATTGGTTTGGAAGATTTCGTTCCGGTGATTTTTTCACTGAAAAATTCACAACGATCTGGCCGCCCAGTCGAAGTGGATGAAACCCATATCAAGGCCATTATCGATTCAATTCGTCACAGCACAACACGAGATATTGCAGAGAAGCTCAATGTGTCGCATACATGCATTGAAAAAAAAATTGAAAACCCTTGGTTATGTCAAGAAACTTGATTTATGGATCCCTCACCAGTTAAAGGAAATTCATTTGACGCAACGGATTAGCATCTGTGATTCGCTACTGAAACGCAATGAGAATGAGAATGATCCATTTCTGAAGAACCTAGTTACTGGCGACGAAAAGTGGATAGTTTATAACAATGTTACTCGCAAGAGATCATGGGTGAAGCAAGATCAACCAGCCCAAACAGTATCAAAAGCAGAGATTCACCAAAGTAAAGATTATGCTGTCAGTCTGGTGGGATCACAAAGGAATTTTGTATTTTCAACTCATGCCGCAGAACCAAACGATAAATTCAAATGTGTATGTTGAAGAACTCGAAAAAACTGAAGGATGCAATTGAAGATAAGCGACCGGCATTATCAAATCGGAAGGGTGTTGTTTTCCATCATGAAAACGCAAGGCCCCACACATCTTTGGTTACTCGGCAGCAAAAATTATTGGAACTGGGTTGGGATGTTTTGTCACACCCACCCCATATATAGCCCTGACCTTGCGCCTTCGGATTACCATTTGTTTCGTTCCATGCAAAACTCTTTAAATGGTAAAAGTTTTAACAACGCGGATGATGTCGGATCACACCTAATTCAGCTTTTTAATAACAAAGACCAGACATTTTACGAACGGGGAATTTTTACTCTGCCAGAACGATGGAAAAAGATCATCGACAAGAATGGCCAATATCGAATTGAATAAAGTTATATTTTTAAACAAAAATTCCAAATTTGCCTTCTTATTTGAAATCGACAATGACTTAGTTGCCAACCTAATATTTTGACTATCATCACATCAATATCCATTTGAGCAATAAAAGAGTAAAGGCTTATAAGCTAAGTACACCTATATCTAAATGCAAATAATAAAAGACTATGAAAAGTCAAAGCATAGTTTTCCATGATCCTAATTAGGCTAGATATATTTAAAAGAAATACAAGCTCCATTAGATTTTCGCGTCCCATGTTAAATAATTAAGTGTGTTATTTTAATGAGAATAGTAATAATATTCACACATTATTGGTTAATTAACAACCGTATATGATTTTTTTCACTAAGTTTTGATTAAGTTTGAGGCAAAAGTAAGCTTAAGCGAATTAAAACACAAATATATAAGGCAACGATTTTCACAGAAATTAAATCGAAAAGGTTTGCTTTTATCAAATATTAGCAGATAAATTTTTATTTGTTCCCTCAGTTTTCGGATTTTAATTCATTTTCATTGGAAACGCTTGAAGGTGCGGTACACGTTATCGCTCTGTGCGTCATCGTATGCCCACATGTCTGCTCGCCAGGATTGGGAGGTGCGGCCGTACAAACAGTGACCAATCATCAGCCTCTGTTTAACCTAATCCCCCATCCTGATCATGAGTAGCTCCCTACGTGTACACGTCGCAAGCAATATACGTACTGAATAAGCGTATTCCGTGCTAATTCCCGGGGGCTTTCGAGTTGAAAGAAAGTCAAGGTTATTGAGGTAGCTAATCCGCTACAAAGGGGACTAATTTGCTAAGTAGTATGACTTGAATTTTTAAGTTAATATCAAAAATTGTTAATGTCATGAAATATTGAATTTTTTTAAGTTTTCACACGTTTGAAATGATCTTTATAGTAGTACATGAATTTGAAAGCAAGTTAACAAAAAACAGTTTGGTGTAAAAAGTACTTACCGGCATTTGAAACGCTTAACCCAGTGAATTCGTAATAAAGACCCTTCTGGTTAGAATAGACTTTATCTGGATTAATTTATAGACATCAATGTGTTTTAAAAGCATAAAATAAATAAAATCGCATTATTGGAAATGGTATTTGAATAAATAGGGTCATTTTCAAAATGGGGAAATAATATGTAGAAACGTCATATGGATTACAGGTAAGAACAGAGGTTTGATTTATTCTAAAATACTGTCGCTCAAATTTGGTACCATCGTGTTTGACGAAACTTGTAGGATATATATTTTAACAGTAATAAGACCAAAATAAACACGTTACATAGATTTTAATATACAGGACGCAATGTTAAATATGTAATTACAATTTCTTACCTAAAAACCATGAATACATTATTTTGCGATTTTGTTTATATCATTAGAATATTATTGCGCTAGACAGTGTGCGTTTTATGGTTTGAAGTACTTGGACAATAAATAGTGGCGTTTTTTATTCGCAAAAAATGTTCGAAGGATCTTTTGACGAATCTTTTATTTCTAATCCAAATTTCGACTTCGAAGCAATAAATAGGAATTTATTTGATGACTTTAATGAAACAGATTGTACCGTGATATCGAAATCGGAGCAAATGCCTGTTTTTCTTCGCATAAGGCCACTGAACTCTAACGAGTCGACAAAGAAAGTTCTTATTCCTATTGATTTCAAAAGAGTTGTTCTAAAACCTGCAAATGAAAACAAAGGCCTTCGAGCTGCGCCAGTTGCTTTTGGACAGGCTTCTCATGAATTTGAGTTCTCACGAGTTTTCGACGAATCTGCTACTCAAAGCGACGTTTTTAAAGTTGTCTTATTAGATCGCGTGAGCGAATTTCTGGAGGGTATGAATGTACTGATTTTCGCTTATGGTACCACCAGCTCCGGAAAAACGCACTCCCTTCAAGGTATATTTTTATTGCTTTTGCCTGTTTTTGTCTCTTTCATATTATTTCTTTTTTGTATTTTGGTTGTAATTTCATTCTGCCACGATACCAGTGTCTGCATGAGTTCGATGGTCTATAACTGCTATTATTTATTTTTTTACGATACATCTTAGTTTTCACTTGTTTTCTTTCTTAAACCTAAGTACTTCTCTATTTCGTTACAATCGTTCAACGCTGAAAAATTGGTTAGGCTCATGTAGGATTTGAAAATACGCATATTTTTTTTCCCTTGCCTGTTTTTTTCTTCTAAACACTTCATTTGTACCTGGAATCTTGAAATATTATTGCAATTATTATTATGCATTGATTTTGATAAGAAGGCATGGAGGTGATTAGGTAGTCGCCTTTTCAGTTAACTGTTGTGTATTATTTTAATTGTGAAATCATCAAGGCAGTGATTTCGGATGAAGATTGGAAGTTTATTTACTTTTATCTAACCCTTTTTATGTTGTCAAGACGGCTTGCAATTAGGGTGTTGAGAAAAGAAGTTTAATGAGCCTAATCTGTTGAATGTCTCTTTATTAACGGGGTGCTTTTGCTTTATCGTGATTATTTTGAGTTATTTGATTTGGCATCTTTATAAAATCTCGATATCAAACGATGCTGGTATGGTTCCTAGAGCACTGGAGTCTATTTTTCGGAGTGCGACTCTCTTGAAACAGCCAGACGGGGCACAAGATGTGAATTCCGGATTTCCCTTTGCTCCGTATGGATTTAATGAAATTGAGGAGCTGAGTGTCCAAGAATCTGAAAAACGACGCAAGGAGAAGGCTGGCATTTTACGCTTTGTTCGTAGCCATGACAGTAGTGTAAGTTTCCTACCCCTATATGCCCACTCTTTGTCCTGAAGGTTCCTTATATAAATTCTTTGTAGTTGCAATTGTCATCGTGTACCAGTATTGGAACAAATCGCTGTGATTCTCAATCTTCAATTGGGGTCGAAGGTTCAGGGCTCTTGTCAGGTGACACCTTCATGGATGTTCCTTTCGCTTTCAAAGAGAGTGCGGCTTTTGTATTGTGGGTCAGTTTTGTAGAGATCTATAATGAGGTAGTGTATGACCTTCTGGATCCGGAATTTGTGGCTGCAACTTTAAAATCCTCAAACCGACCATTCAAGCCGAGAAAAAATGCATTGGATTTGAGGGCGGACAAAAAGGGGCATGTTTTTGTTAAGGGTACGTCTCACTTTACATAATTTGTACTGTTAACAGTTTCTTCACAGTTTGTCTCTAGTTGGGGTTATTGTTTGTGAATATATATATATATATATATATATATATATATATATATATATCGGAGCAGAAATGGTTTAAGTTTATATTAACGTTATTGGTTAGTTAATTGGTTGATCATGTGGAAGTGGAATTTGGTCATTAACATGTAGAACTTCCAATCTTATAACTATCAGGTAGGGAGGAAAGTAATTATGATTCCTATCTTTCGGGAAAGGTCTAGTATTTAGATTTAAAATCTTCGAAGTGGACATTGCTTATGGCATAATGCGAAGCTGCATGTAATCTTAAGTGGGTCCCTCTTGACTGGGGCACCTTGTTGAGATCAGTCTTAATTCATGCAAATAGCACTGATGTATTATGAATGTCTTCAAATTACGTTGAATTTTTACATTATCTACACCTCTTATATTGCTGCGTAACTGCCTTGCTGAAATGTCTTCTCTTTCCTTGAGGAATTTTGTTCAGTAGTGATATTCTGTTATATATGATTATTTGCTCCACGTTTAATAAAATTTTTAAGGATTTTAACTTAAAATATCCAAACAAATAGAATTAGAGAGAAGCAAAATTGTACACTGTAGGAATAGTAGTAGTGAAATTTGAGAAATAAGGCCTCTATTTCATCGAGGGTTCTGGGTTATCGGGTCGGCTGCTTTTCAATCAGGAATTTGATCGAGTCTGTCTTTAATAAATCTTGTAGTTCTTTTTTATATGCATGTTCTGCATGACAAATTTTTACCTAAATTCACAGCTGTTTATCATATATTTGATCTTTATTAAACTGCATTTTTCATAAAAACTTGTCTTTCATCCATTTTTTCGTACTTCGCTTCGTGTTTCCCAATGTTAACGGGAATGCGTGCTGCATTCAAATAGTAATCAATATGTTAAACTAGTTAAATGTACGTGATCAAGATAGATATCGAATGAATCTATCAAATGGTTTAATAAGGGAACCATTAGCTTCACAATTAGCAATATTTTTCCATTTAATGGGCACATTTGATTCATTGTCTATTTTTAAATTCTTGTTACTTAAATGAGTAGAGTAGTTGAACATTTTCAGGCTCATTTCTATATTTTGCCTGCTTTGTTTGTCGTAGCGATATATTACTTAATCATTTAAGTAGTTTTTCGGGACTATTCATGTTATAAATTATTAATTTCAAGCGGAATCTATTATTTTGTGCAGGAGATAAATCTATATTTAGAAAAATATATTTTATTTTTCACCCTTTAGGCGTTCTGGGGGTGTGAATCATCGACTTGGATTAGGCGCAAGTTTTACCATTTCCTAGTATGTGAAATGAGCTGAGGTCTCGCTACCGTTTATCGGTCTTACCTTGCAATTTTTGTATGGTGAGTATCGATACAGCACTTGGCTTTGCCTTGTGCTTGTAGAATTCTTTGGCTGGCCCTAACAGGCCTAGATCAGTTAACAGAGTTGTTCCGCTGCCTTGGATTCCAACTAGGCTGCTGGCTCCTTTTGAGCGTTGTGGTCAGCTGTTCTAGGGTGATTGGGTGTGAGGTGATCAAAGTTGTTCGTATGGCTTATTTAAGTATATTAAGTTGGATTTTCGCAGGCGTTTAATTCTCTGTAAACTATGGTGGAAATGCACCTTTTCTCGACTTCCATTTGTGACACTAGTAATATACGGCCGGTTTCCCTTTGAGACACATTTTGTCGTCATTGATGTTAATAAATGCAAAGAATTGATTTAGTATGATTCTAGCTATAAGAAGTTAGTTGTGCTTTTAGCTTACGTACATTTAATAATGCATGGACACAGTTCTGGTAGTAAAATAACAATTGATCATCATTATGAGGCTTGGAACATATCGAACAAATATTGAAATGGCTGAAATTTACATTTTACTTTTTATTTACTAGGAAATCTTGCTTTGTCAGGTTGTATGGTTCGCAGTATTTTTACCCAGATTTCAAATTTCTTTCAATATTCTGAAGATTTTCCGCTGTATTTGGGCGTGATTGAACGGTATGCCACTTTGGGAAAAATTTTCGCTAACGAACGCCTATTTCCCGCTGTTCTGGGTATTTAAATCGTAATATTTTCCAGACTACTGTTATTCACGTAATAATGATCGCTGTAAATAAATCCTACAGATGTTGATAATCAATGAAATGTCAACTAGTTTATTCCAAATTAAATCTCGTCTCTCTGTGGTTGCTTTTATTGAGATCGATTGCCTTAAACGTTCTTAAGATGTATGAATGAGTTAGTGTTTCGTCATGTTGTACTCTCCTTGATAGGAGTGCGCTGGTATCCTGTAAGCTCATCTGCTGAAGCCATTGCTCTGCTTCATGTTGGCCGCCGTTGCCAGGCCGTCGGTGCAACTCGTCTCAACACAGCTTCCTCCCGCTCCCATGCCATCTTCTCTCTTCGAGCCCTCCGTGTTTCCACTCGTGGAAATGCTAATAACATCGACTTCCGCATGGCATCTCTGGGCTCTTGCAGTGAACTCGTTTTCTGCGATCTCGCGGGCAGTGAACGTTGTGTCAAGGCGGAGACCACCAATAACTCCTGTCGTCTACGTGAAGCCAACTCGATCAATACTTCCCTCCTCGCTTTGGGCAAATGCATTACAGCTTTGCGTACTCTTGGTGGTCGAAATCGACCTGGAGCTCCTTCCGCCTGTTACCCGGTTGTTCCCTACCGTGAATCCCGACTTACTCGACTGTTTGCTAATTTTTTCTCCCCTCCCGGCTTGGGGGTAGCGAGCAGCAAGGCTTGCCTTTTGGTTAATGCAGCGCCTTGTGTTGAGCTAGTAGATGAAACTCTCCATGCTCTAAAGTTCTCAGCTCTAGCCTCGCAGGTCGTTTTACCTCAAGCTGAAGAGCCTTCTCCACCCATTGTCATTCCTGAGGTTGCAGATGAGTTGGAAGAGGGTGGAGATGATTTTAGTACAAGGCCCTCCGAGCTTGATCCAGACACCATAATTGTACCTGGAATGGATTCTACGGCCGCCGCGACAGCTGCTATTGAAAAACAACTGAGGGCACACTTGTTGAAAAAGGGCTTTGAGCTACGGTATGACCTTAGATATTTTTATTCTAAGCAACATTGAGAAAAACAAAGTTATTAATAAAGCCAAGGCTCTCTGGGTAATATGAAAATGGACTGTTGCCCGATTACTTGGTTTTTTTATACTACTAAGCTGTTTAAGTAATTAAGCCATAGCCTATTTCAACTTAAGGGTTAGATGTTCTTTAGCAGAACTGCTAGATTTCAAGCGTAATAAATATAACATAGTGATTGTTTTATATGTGCTTAATGCATAATGTCATCTAAGATGAATGTCCAATTCTTAACATTTTTTTTCACAAATTTAGTACTATCAATTCATTTATTAAACCACAATAGTTCACAATAGTCGCCTCAGTTTAAACGCAATGCTCATGTTAAGGATGATTATTAGGCCTAGCTATGCTAAACCCACAATTTTCCCTGATTCGGGGAAATTTAGTTAAATTGAAACATTCTGATCCAAAATATAGGAAATGTAGCTTAGTTAAAGCTGTTTTATCCACTTGTATGCTATTTTCAAGTATAAGGGGCCATTAAACACGTTAATTTTAAAAGACAGAAAAGGACAGTTATTTTACGATTATTGTTGTATGCTTGACATTGGTGTTTGTTTTTAGTTTATCGATCTGAAAGCCTTCTCCTTTTCCGGTAGATTTAGATGATAGACTGGCGCATCATGCTTCTGATTCAGTTTTCTTTTAGAATATGCACTTATAAGCCAATCTCTTGTTCTTTCCAAACCTTTATGTATTTCATCATGCGCTTGTGTCGTTGTTGTTATTGCTTGCAGTCGCCTATTACCTCTAAAGTCCTCGTTGTTTCGTTTCCTTTCAGTTGTTCAAGTAGTCTAATTGGACGCAAGGCAAGTGGATCCGCTCCGGTCAACACAAGTTCACGAATGTCAACTCTACCCATCGCTGTTTCTCCCATATTTTCCTCACCATTAGTTAATAAAAGTACTGATTGCGATACCGAAGAGCCTGCCACACTCGTACGAAAGCCCGCTGGCGATCGCCTGGGCTCCCTCGCTCACTTTGAATGGATGGAGGACATTGAGTCGGATCTCTCTGGCCTTTCTCGGGAGGCTCTTATTTCTGTCGTGCTGGAAGTAGTCTCCGCCTTGGCTGACACGCTTCCTGCGGAAGTAGAGGCTGCTAGGGCTGAAGCCAATGCGCGACTTACGAAAAACTATGGTGATGAACTACTGCGAATGGAGGAACAATACGAGTTAGTTTCTGTTTATGATAAGACACGGGTGTTTGTTCTCCGATGACTTTCGTTAATTAGTTTCCTAAGTTCCATATAATGTGGTGAGGCTAATAGATTTTATTGAGAGGGAATCTACCAATACTACTTGCCTTTAGCTTATTAGATGAGATAGTATGCACATCTGTCAACAATTATCAAGAGGCTAGTATGAGGCAATGTGAAGGTATGGGGAAACGGTTTATTTTTGTTAATGTACTTTAGCATATTCCACTCTTCTATGAATTCCGAAGTTACGTGCTTAATAGCTATTGGTTCACATCCCATGAGCGAAATAGCCAACTGGACTGATTTAGCCCTGCTATTTAAGTGGTGTCGGTGTTCGAGTTTGTAAATAGAGACCCCACGGTGCATATCTGACAAGTTAGAGGTCATTAGATCGAATACCACCTGTAGGCACTCGGTTATGCGTGTGGTCAACCGCTCTGGTTAATTCTGACCAACAGGAGAAGCGGTGGAATAAAAATGTCCTTGACGTACATACGGTCTATCAATTCACGTCTTGCAAATGCATCTCGTAATGAACTTGGGAAGGTGTCTTATATGGGCTTTGGAATTATGGCTCACCGAATGTGTTTCGGTAGTGTGATTGAATTATTATGTTCTTTCGGTCGTTTATGATTGCACTTCGGCCATCTGCGTTGCTAAATCAGCGACGCCCGTGATTGGTTAACATACAGATAATGGAAATGAATGGTTTGGAACACACAGGTGGCCATCCAATTAGTGCTGACAACCTTTATATTATTAGTCTTTGTTATACATTCGTCGGCTAAATTCTGTTTAGGTGAATCCACGTCCATTGATAAATCGGACTTTATTCATACTTTTTTCTTTAGATCCCTATTGGCAAAGCAGGAGCGTGATTATGAAGAGAAGTTGCGAATTCTGGAGAGTAAACTTTATCGACAAAGAAGGCGAACGCTTACGCAGGAACGAATTTCGCCATCTTCTAGAAAACCAATGGCCAAAACTCGTCGGGTTGCAGAGGATGTGTATGAAATGGATGCCGATGAAGGAGACACCAATGCGGTCGACGATGAATGCCCTTCGTGTCCCAGCAAGTTTTGTTTCTATTTATTACCTCATATACTTCATCGGCACCTATACAACTCCAGTTGTTCAATTGAATGAGGCGGTATAGCCTCTTTAATGGTTTTATATCTGTATCACATTTGTAAATTAGAGATTGATGTTGTAGTGGGGTGTATTTTCATTAAAGTTCGTTTGCGTCTGCCGATGTTGGCAGATTTTGTATATTAAAATGAAGATGCGCAATAGGCGTATGCTTTTAATTAAATTTAATTACTTCTTTCGCTTAAAATGAGAGCTTTAAAAGGTCTCCCCTCAACGGTAGGGACGATTATTAAAATAAAATTGTTTACTTTACGCTAGGGATGAAATTGGTTATCAGCGACTTGTTTTCACATAATGCCTTGAAAAGAAATAAATGCGTTTAGTATCTCTGAGGATATCAACTATTCTGAATAGGGGTTAACTTTCCTTATCTTGTTTAAATAGCTCAAACTCGATGTCGTTTCTTCACTTTTTTGAGCTGCTTTTGTACTCGTAGCCGCCTTTGTTGTAGACATTTCTATTCGCGGTTTTGCACACGGGGCTTGTACTCTGCTCTACTCTTCTTAACTAGCCTAAACACATTTTCTCTTGTCACGACGATGATCATAAAGCCCCCATAAAGGTTTTTCCCTTTCATCAAAGTGGCACCTAAGCTATCTGAGTATTTGGGCCATCCATGTTTGAGGCAATGTTTTTATTTACATGGATTTTGGTTATTTCAAAAAGATTACTTTTCAAATTGCTCAATTGGATGGCCTACGCTGTACCTGTTTTAACTTCTCTTGAAAGTTATTTCGCCTCTATCAGTTTCTGTTTCGTATGACAAGTCTTCATTTTCATCTCTACTAGAGCTCACAGCAGAGAATGCGGAACTTCGATCGAAGTTAGAGGAAGCAAAAGCAGATTTGGCTGAACAGTCAGAAGCAATGGTAGCCCTATCTGAACAACGGGATGCTCTTCAAGTTGACTTGCGCCGTGCTCAATTCTACGCCCAAATCGCTGTATGTCACTTACTTATAATTCAGTAGTTCAATCGTCAACCTTTTCTTATTCTGACTCTCTCGTTATAGAGGACGAGGCTAGTTATGAATGGCCAGACTGACGTTTTCCCACCTCTTATTGAGGTATTTTACTTCAAGCACTGCTTCTCTCGCTCTCAGAGCCTTTTTAGTTTTATACGATTCTCTTTTTTTCAGCGTGGAAGTGATTTAGACTCATCTCAAATGACGGTGAATCGAAACTCACCTCGTCTTCCAAACGTATTCCCCCCTCTCCTGTCTCCTGTTTGTTGCGTATGTTTCGCATCCTACTTAAATCCTATCAGCAGTGAGCTTGACTTCATTTGTTTTTGTCTTACAGTCGAATGAAGCAGATATAATCCCACCGACTCCAGAGACCGTGGTATTTGCGGGAAAGCAAAAAAGTGAAACAGCAAGTGCCACCGATCTGAGAGCTGAAAATCAACAACTGCTTTCACAACTCGCTCAACTGAGGGCTGATTTCGATAACTCCAATTCTCTGAGTGTCAGGCAACAAGGAAAAGAGGCTGTTGTGGTGAAGAAAGAGATGCCTGAAGAAATCGAGGTACGTTTTGCTTTAAACGGAGAGCAATTTCCTACCGATTGTTGAGCATTAGTTTATTGTTCGAGTTGTATTAAGTCATTATCGGCTCTAATGAAAGTAAAGATCTTTCTACTTTTATTTTAGTCGATTGGAAGGGATGGTCGAAATACTGTTGTCCGAATGAACTCCTTTTTATCCCACGAAATTGAGTCTGAAAAACAAGAAGCTCTGGCTGAAATGGAATCGCGGTGCTCTTCGCTGAATGTAGAGTTATGCCAAGTTCGTTCTGCTTACAACGAAGCACTATCCAAGTTGGATGATCTGCAGAGTCAACTTAGTGTTTATGAACAACTCCAAAAACGCATTGTAGGTCCTTAGTTCATTAATGTCAACTTTTATGATGCATAATGTATTTAAATCCTCCAAGTGCTTGCGGTACATGACTTATAATTAGCTCTTGTTGAAACGGACCAGTTCGAATGGTCGTTTACGTTACCGGATGCGTCAAATTGTTATCATTTGACTTGATAAGCGTGCATGTTGTCCACTGCATCATGGGGTGAGCTTATTCAAAGTTCAGTTTCTGTTGTATATAGAAGGACTAGTGGCAGCAAATTTAATTTACAGTTGTTCAAAGGCTTGTAATTGGAGAATCTAAAGAACACGATGGAACAGAGTCTAAAAGGTAATTGATCAGTCTTCTTAATTGGTGATGTAACGGTGAGTGTATTGTCAGAGTATAAAGTAGTCCCGAATCTCGGTAGAACTCTGCTATCTATTTCTTTTCCGAACCAATGGTCTTCCCGAAGGCTTGCAAGGAGTATCAGTTCCTCCCTAATAAAAAAGTGCATATGCGGGAAAATGGAATGGTAAAGGAAGCCAACAATCGGCAGTATTGAATGAGTGAAACGCTTCTTTCGTTAAGTGTAGAGCCAGCACTTTCTTCGATCTTAAAGACAAGTTTTTCTTTTTCTCAGGAGGAGACTGAAACGCATGAGCAGAAATCTGAGACGATGGTCGATGCTGAAGTTCAAACAGAAGACCAATGTCAATCATCTAAGGCGGATCCTAGTTCAAGCCATGAGTCAGCTCCTCAGGATTCCCAGCCTAAACGTGCTCCACGTGGTCGTGGTCGTCAAGTGAAAGGCCCTGCTGTCAACAGAAAAACCACTAGTGTCACAACATCAAGAGGAGGAAGAGCTAGGGGGAGAAAACAGACAGTCTCTCAATTGCCTGTTGAAATTTTGAATACTGCTCCTCAGTTTGATGACAGTGAAGAAGAAAATGCATGGAGTGAGCGGCTCGCTAGAGATCTCACTAACATTCAAATCTCAGGTTCCGCTTCTGGTTCATTAGCGGCACCAGTGACTGCAACCGTAACTGGCCTTCAATCAGTGACGACGACTGAAGAGGAAACAGAGAACGAAGAACCAGAGGAGAAAACGACGAATAAGACACGTCGTCGAGGACGTGGAGTAACTAAGAAAAAACATTCAACAGTAGCAGGAGAAACTGGAAGTAAATGCGGTGAGAGCGATAGAACTTCAGGTGGATTTCGAAAACTAGCACCTCTATCCGAGACTGTCAAATTTATTGATATCGACGGAAGTGCTGGACCGACTCCCCGACCTAGAAGGAACTTGAGACCAAGAAAATGAACTCGCCACTACCTATCATTTCTCCGTCTAATCATGTAAATAGTGCATCGGACTTAATTGTAATTGTCTCGGTTTTCCATACTTTCTTTATAATTTATCATGTGCAGTAAAGCATACCAATCGAACCTATATATTGGCCTCTATTTCCTGAAATCTATTTAAGTAGCATGGGATTTGTAAACTTCGCTAGGGATAAGCTGGCTAATTGGCACCTAGGTTAAAGAAAAAAGTGGCTTATTTGGGTGAACTGGTGAGATAAATTTTAATCAGGTTGATGTTTTCTTAAGTTGGAAATAAAAAGAATTGAAGCTTCTTGGTTAGGTAGTGAACAGGCACTCTAATTAAATTATGCTTGTAGATGAGGTATCTTGGTAACACGTGCTTTTAAAAATAAACCCTGGTGACTAATCAGGTTATGTAGGTGTACAATTTTGTCATTCTGTTTCCCCCAGACTAAATCTTGAAGGCTATTTACCGGAGATTGTATTGAATTGAATGCGGTTAAGGTGTACTGATCTATCGATTATTCTCTTTCTTCTTTTACCAGGAGTGGAATCACACCACCTCTGCAGCTACTGACCAACCGGACAGCCAATCATTTAACTTTGATCTAAGTCAGTTTAGTTTTGTTATTAAGATACCACAATTGAAACTGCGGGTCCTGATTTAAGCAATTGGGCAATGCTTTAGCCGTGGGAAACTAGCAACATGCCCTAGGTAACCCCTATTAGAAAGCTACTTAGAGAAGCCGTATTAGTGGTCAAATGGCAGGTTTTAAGCAACAAATATCAACAAACCAACTAGTAGCCGCTCTCTTCCAATATATCAAAGATGCCTTTGATGCAAGATTTACTTCCACGGCTGTATTCATCGATTTCAAATCAGCATATGACCTGGTATGGAAAGGGAACTTAATTCTAAAATTGGCGACGATTGGTATAAAACATGATATGCTAAACTGGTTAAAGGCATTCATTGGACAAGATCATGTAAAGTCAGATATATGGCCTTTTCAGGGATGAAGATACCCCTCCAGATCAAATGCGCTCACTGACCCTTAAGACAATCAATGTACACTATCCTGCAGATCAATGGCTCCAAGTCTTCACTGACAGGACATATATGGAAAATCAAGCAAGCGTTAGTACAGGTTTTTACTCTGAACTCTTCTCTTTCTACGCAGCAGCGTGACAAAATAGATCCGCATTCTAAGGAGAAATAGAGGTTATTAAGATAGCATTAGACCAATTGTGCTGCCTGGATACAAAATTCACCAAATCAGTACTTCTTTCGAACTCGGAGTCAGCAATAAATTCTATTTGGAAACGGAGAACCCCCCCCCCCCCCCCCAAACAGCAGTGATACACGAATGTAAAACTGTATCAGTTAGTGAGAGAGCAAATAAAACATTAGTTCTATAAAGGATTTCCGGGAACTGTGGAAGTGTAGGCAATGAGCCCTCTGGTACATTTGCTAATAAGGGGACCACAATTTCGTAACCATCGACCGGCCAATGTCTTTCCACACAATGAAGACCCTAATTAGGAGAGAATTCAAGACTTCAAGAAGCAACAATCTTAAAACTCGGATGAAGGAGTTGTGGACAGTGGCAGTCTCCGACATGTCCGACTGGCCAAGAAACGAAGCTGTTGCAAAGTTTAGACTGCGTACCGGGCACGGTTGACTGACGAAGCACCTCTACAGAATAGGCGTATAAGCTCAATCGACATGCCTCCTATGTAATCTACAGAAGGAAATGGAGAAGACCCACCTGATTCGGTGTCCAGCCCTACAGATAACGGTAGAGACCTCAAGATACTGGGAAACCAGAAGTCAAATAACGGGATAATGTTAACTATTCAAAAGCCTATATATATGCTCCTCCCCCTTTTAAAGGCACAGTCAACTAAGTGGCAAATGATGAATATCTTAAAGCCTACCATTTGAAATAATAATAATATTAATATTGCATTTGAAGGGATTTGCGATAGATTTACCTCCCCGTGGAGCACCCCGGGCAACGTATTCTCATGCGGCAAAATTGTCTATTAATCGGCAGTTGACTTCTGACTTCAAACTACCATCACCCCACTGTATGTCATATTCGACCGCTTTCACAGTACCCATCTTACCTTTTCTCTACCTTAGTGCCTGCCTGTCTCTTTTACAGCTTTGAATAACTCTTCTGTTCCCCTCTCCACTTTTTTTTCACTTTGATGTTCCTCCCCTCTGTGAAACCCGAAGTCAGCTAAAGTAGCATAAAGTCTGCCATTTGAAATAAATAAATATTGTATAAGAATATATTAGGTTGGCAACTAAGTCATTGCCGATTTCA
>UZAE01000837.1:0-17725 GCA_900617975.1 Rodentolepis nana | reverse complement strand
GCAACTTGCCGGTATTTAGGTAGACTGTACAGGGTGTAACCTGGGAATTGGTAATACTTCAGTTTGTCATCCGAAATGTTAGCTTCCATAATTGTGAAAATGTCTACATCATAGGTTTGCAGGATTTTCTGTATTTGGATCTTTTTGTCCGGAGACATTCCTCCAGCATTCCACTGGAGGATCTGAAGACATTGTGATTCGCCCTGACGAGGGCGATTTTTCTTATAGCCTTTTTCAAAGCTAATCATAATTAATCGAAGTCAAAAACGTATGCCGATTGATAGACTTTTTTGCCGTAAGAAAATACGTTGTCCAGGGTGCACCACGAGGAGGTAAGTCTATCGCGCACCCCAGTTTAAAATCATAAAATTGAATTAAAATAGCCGATTCTATGACTTACCAACACTACAAACAAGGTAGCCCCCGTCAGCTAATTATTTTGGCAAACAACTACGATCTTCTAATATAAGGTGGGATTAATTCAACAGAACATTCATGCTAGTACTTGACCGTAGTTGAGCCCGCAGAGATCTCATGTGTTTTCTTCTAATAAGTAGATTAATCTCCGATAAAAGAGTCAACCCTTGACAACTCGTATGTAAATAAGGCCAAAGTACAAGCTTTGTCACTTGATTTAGTTCAAACTGCCAAAAAATATATGTAGTCGAGTTATATTTGCATTTCAAATATTAGCAACTAGTTTTTTTCATTAAACTCTTTACTGTAATTTTGTCACTCCATGAGAACAAAAGTGGAGTGAGCCCTAAACCATGGTCATATTGAAGCAATAAGGTGTTATGAAATGTTGAATGAACTGACCTTAACGAGTTGAGCAGCACAGGCAAGACCAGCAGGCCCAGATCCAACAATGACGACACGCTTCCCGGTCAGCTTATTGTTGGGCACTGGTCGAGGTATATTGAGACCTTTCTCCCAGCCCACTTCACCGATTGCGCACTCAATGTTCTTGATAGTTACCGCGGGTTCAATGATTCCCAACACACAAGCGCCCTCACATGGTGCAGGGCAAACGCGGCCAGTGAACTCAGGGAAATTGTTTGTCTGTGCCATTGCCTCATATGCAGCCACCCATTTGTCCTATTACCAAGAAACAAAGCAATTCTAGGTGACAAAGATTGTGCTTTAAGGAGATAGGTATGGTCATGACTCTTATCTCACCTTATGTATTAGATCATTCCAGTTAGGAATAAGATTACCCAGAGGACATCCAAATTCAGATTGACAGAATGGAACACCGCAGTCCATACAACGAGCAGATTGAGTCTTTAGAGTTTTGCGAACATTTTGATGAGAGTACACCTCTGACCAATCATTCAAACGAACATCTACTTTACGATACTTGACCTTTGTACGTGGGTACTTAACGAATCCACGAATCTTGTCCGGCTTCTCCACAATAACCTCACCATTCGGAAGTGCATCCTCGATATCACCACTCCTGATGACATCCTAGGAAGAAAATTAAAAAGTTTAAAGTTTGCAACTATATCAATGACTTATACCATTTAGGTAAGTTGGCTACTCACCCCAACAGCTCTCACGGCAGCTGCTGCTACAGCATCTTCATCATCAGGAGGGACAACTTTGCAGGATTTGTTTGGCTCTACTGTGGTGCTAGTTTCCTTCTTTTCTCCTGCAGCCAATTCCTGCAGTGCTCTGCGGTAGTCGTTCGGGAAGACGAGAACGAAGTTTTTGACTTCTGTATCCCAATGTTTGACAACCTGCAACGCGATCTAAATGGGAAGTGATAAAAGTGTTAGATCTGTGACACGTCTCTTAAATTATAAATTAGAAGGTACAACGTACCTTAGATCCAGTTTCATCAAAGAATGTCTTGATGGTAGTGGCAAGCCAACTGGCATACTCGTTATCACTATCCATGTCGACCAGGGTAACACTCTGAGTATTACATCGAGTTTTGAGAACATGATCGACGTCGTAAACAAAGGCCAAACCACCAGACATACCCGCAGCAAAGTTTCGACCGCAACGACCGAGAAGAATCACACGACCTCCGGTCATGTACTCGCAACCGTGATCACCACATCCTGATCAGAGGAAAAGAATACTTGCATTAGTAGTAAATGAAAAAGAGGATGTCACTCTTGTAATCAACGTGCAATCAATCTGGTTTAGAGCAGCCGTATCGATTTTCGCCAGCCATTTACAATCTAGAATTAATTCTTGAAATAACAAAGAATTCGATTCATTCGTTTAACACACATCGTACGGTAAGACCAAAAGCAGGTCAGACAATTGCCATCTGTGGGTAAACGAAGTCATTATAATTCCAAAGCTTGCAATAGATTGCACTTTTACACAATTACAATGAAGAGAGTAGTAGCCTCATAGTCATAATCATGAGAAACTCTGCATCTGTCAGGCTCAGTTGACGTGATTTGGGAATTTCATTCACCAAAGGTTGCTCATCAATGGGCATAACTGTCTCGGCTCATTTAAAAGTACATCTACACACAAATAGGCCTTGCTCAAGTATCTTATAAATAATAATCTCCTTCGTATTCGAATTCACATATAAGGAAATAGGCATAGGCCCTCACGCTTTACCCTCACCTCCAGTACCTCTCAACCCATTCTTAATCACTAGGTTCTCAGAAGACTTCGTACTACACCTCGCTTATGTCAGCTCACTGACGATCATCTATATATTGCTTAAAAGCAGTCAGTATTTCGGTTCCTCCTTTCAACTCATTCTGGTGGCAAACAAAAAAATATTAAGAAAGCAGATGCATTAGTCCACCAGCCTGTCTCTCTCAATTAGGTTACGACAGAAGCATTCGTAAATGGTGTCAACTTCAACTCGCCTTCAGCCACGACGGTAGCTCCAGAATTTCTCACACAGAATCTTTCGGCAGCCTGACCACGAATGAAGACCCGGCCTTCGATAGCACCATAAAGACAGGCATTGCCAACAATAATATGATCTTCAGAGCGGAAATTCTCGGTGAGCAGACGTCCCGCTGGAACAATCGTCACTTTACCACCCGAGAGACCTTTGCCAACGTAGTCGTTAGCATCACCAGTCAGCATTACATATACTCCTGGTGCCAAGAAGGCGCAGAAGGATTGACCTGCATGACCTCGCAGATTGACCTATCAGAAAATATGGCAAATTAAACGATAAGAATGAAGATTGTGTACATAGCAAGATGGATAATTATATACAGGGTGTTCGGGATAAATTCATCGAACTCATCGGGAAAAAGAAAAATAGCACTTTGTAGCTACAAAACTTAATAGATTTTAAAAATTCAACTGAAAAAAATCGCAGTGATATAAAAGAGCTTTACTCAAATCAAACAGGAAGTTTTGCCTTGCCCAAAAGTTTCCTCGCCTTTCTTAGACAACTTTCAAGAGCCTTTCTTGAAATGTTGACCTCTGAGAAACTTATTTCTGTTTACACTGTGAGCAAACTTTATGCCAGAAACATTGAATTTCAATTAACAATGGTACCAAGGCCCGAATTGCGATGCCAGAATGTTGCAACACTTTCTACAGATGATTTTAGATGAAATGTGCTCTCCGAGTGCCGATCAGATAGCCGTGTAATTTTTGGGGAGTTCAGAACATCACTTGAAGAATAATCCTAGAATTTAGTAGTTTGAGACAAATGATTGTTTATTTCCTGGCAGATAAAAATGAAGACTAAAATTGTGAACAAGTATTCACAGAAGAGATGAGACATTGGCCAGAATACCTGTGATGATTCATTTCCCAAATGTTAGTACAAAATGTTAACTTTGGCTAAATAAATTATCATCAAAAGATATGGAGGAATTCGACCATGAGTCCTACAAAGTACCTTTTTCCTTACATTAATGCACATAAGCATGGAAATGGAGGCCAATAAAAGCAAAGATAAAGGCACAAGCGAGTTGATTACCACAAAATTCCTTTATGCAGACCGTTTTGTTCAAAAGATCTGTTCAACAACAGTTAGGAGACTGGTTGGGAAAGCATATGAGAATTTGATTAGTCAAAAGAGCTCCAATATGTAAAACCAATTAACCTATTGATTCTGAAGCTTGAATGGAGAAGGGTTTTCATGATTCCTTGACTGACTACCACATTTTCTGTCTTAATGCTTCTTTCATGGGAGGTTTCCACTTCTATACGGTGGGATAATTTCAATTGTCGAGAAAAAACATTCAATAAAGCAAAGTAATAAAGGCGCACATACTTCAAGTCTACGGGTCCTCGGCAATCCCCCTTCTTGGAATCTCTTCGAAATTGCATAACTGAGCGAAGAACCGAATGCTCGATCCTCATTGGTGATAGTACCAGAGATACGAACGACTGGCATGACATCAGCATCCTTGCCGTCTGGTCCAACTGGTGTCTCAATGAGACCGATGGAAGCAATGAGGAGACGTCTGTCCCAATGCCTGTCTGGAGGAAGGGAACGGGCCAAACGGAATGTTGGTGAAGCCTCCATAGAAATAGCACCAAAACCGGCATGAATGGGAGCCTCAATTAGATCCATAGAGGCCATTGAGTCCCATACGAGGAGACCTGGTGGACGTTGATCGAAAATAAGGTCCTTGAAGGCTGAAACGGGCATTGCGAGGAGTGGGGAAAGATCTAGCAGAGCTGTCTTTTCATTGGTGTGATCACTTCGTTGCTAAAAGTAAATAAATTGCTTTCAAATAAAACGAAAAACCATCAAGAATTGCAATCTCAACAACACCAAAACGAATCCTAAGTACTAAGACCTAAATTACAATGAAGGAACCACTCCGTAGTTTACACACACTGGAATGTGAACCGGTAGTGCAGAGGTTGAAAATCCAGCCAGTGAGATCGATGCAGGTTCTCGAAGCGAAATGATAAACTTTGCATGCTAAGTCAGATTAACTAGATGAGGATGGTATGATTCCAACTCTCTGCGAGAGGGACTACGCCTTAGCTCAAGATTAGTATTGAAAACACTGTTATGCCTGAATTTAATCAACCTGTACCTAAATTGACCCCCCCCCCCCCCACCTTCATTTCAATTCGCTTGTACCGGGGTTTTCCAAAATTCCTCCCACCCGAATAAGCGCGGTCAATTGGTTCCAAAAATAATTTTATGAAATGGAATTTATCGTTTAATCGTCCGGTACTAGCTGCCGTTTTTACAGATCATTGGCCTCCTCTCACTTTACAAACTCCCATGCCTCTATTTCCTTTACGGTCCCAATTTTTATAACGGAATCACCTTTAATGCATTATTCTCTATCTCGCTTGTGTAAAAAATATCCTGGTAAGCTAGCATAACGATAGCTTATGCTAGCTTAAGAATTCTAAACTGAAATGTTTAGACAAGAGTTCGGGTGTGGTAAGTTTTCTCTCTGGTCTACTATTAACATTTGTATTCACACTCATAATTGTAATGTGCAACAAAATCTACTAATAAAGTGCCATCGTATCAATTCACCCCTAAAATAGCCCTCCCTCAAATAAAGAGAATTTGTAACAAACTAACTCTGAGGAGTTCAGTGCGTCCAGTAATGTCATTGAGTCTGGTGCAACCCAACTTGGCCAAAATCTTGCGAATATCTTCAGCAAGAAGGAAGAGGAAGTTAATAAGATGTTCGGGATGACCAGCGAATTTCTTGCGAAGTACTGGATCTTGTGTGCAGATACCCACAGGGCAGGTGTTGAGATGGCATTTTCTCATCATTGTGCAACCCAATGCGATCAGTGGTGCTGTAGACATGGCGAATTCATCGGCTCCAAGGATAGCAGCAATGACTACATCTCGAGCTAGATAGAAGACAATAATATTGTAATTATGGCTATCAATTTAGTTCCATCCTCTTTACTATGTTCAGGCACACATATACTATCCTCCTTCAACTAATGTTTATTTACTGTTTTATGGTGGTAGAATAGTATGCATCACAAAGTGAGCTTTTCAAATGCCGACGGTAGAACAGGAAAACTCGTACGAAAGCATTATTTCATGTCTCTGACTGGATTAATCAAACCAATGAGTTTTAATTTGACTTAAAAGTAAAATATTCATAAAATTTATGCAAGCGAACTTTCATAGGCCAAATTAATCATATTAATAATTTCCTTTTAGATTTTTTACATCAACAGGGTAGCAATAGGAATTATTCCAGCGACCGCTGGCTTTATTTAACATTAATAACTGTCTATAATATTAATATGTGGTGTTAAATTGATATATTAATACGAGCACCAATATAATCGACATGCGTTTGCAGGCTTGTTTTTGCTTATTTTAAGAAGTCTGAGATAAACATCCCAATAAATACATTTGTAGTCGAATTCCTATTCATAGTAGCCATTAAACTTTGTTCCCAGTTTTGGAACCTTAGATTAGCAAGAGGCAGGCGCGATTACTTGCACTAGCATAACTTCAACTCACCTGTACGAATTTGACCATCAGCTTGAAGCACAACCTTCGATCGAGTATGGTTGTTCACTAGGACCTGATGAGTCTCAGCAATACCCAGTTCCCACGGCAAACCAGCATTCTTGATACCAGTCCAGGAACTGGCACCTGTTCCACCGTCATGGCCAGACACGATGATATGAGCAGCATGAGCCTGGAGGAATAAAGACATTGGTTAGTGGCTTTGTAATTTTACAGCGCGTTTTAACCACTAATACAAAAATAAAACAATCTATTAGACAGATTTACAAGAAGAAGTCTCAACATGGCTCGGATCACAACACATCAGGAGTTTATAGATCTACTGGTTAGTACATGTAAAAATCGTGATACACACAACAACCATACAAATACGAAGAATAATTAAGCATCTAACTAACGACTCAAACTAAACTCAATTTAACCTGTTGTTGTCCGTAGGCCTAAAGAAAACATGCAAAGTTATCAGGAAAAAAAGTAAGAAAAATAGGGATAAATAAACATGAATATGTAGAGAAATAGGGGGGGGGGGGGGTATTTCAAACCTTTGCGACACCCGAAGCAATAACGCCAACGCCGACTTCTGAAACCAGCTTGACACTGACGACTGCCACTGGATTAGCAGCTTTCAAGTCATAGATCAACTGCAAAAAGGAAATATAGTAACAGGTTAGTGTCGAAATGAGTGAAAACAGCAAACAATTCAAGGAATAATATGGGGTTACACTTACCTGAGCGAGATCTTCAATTGAGTAGATATCATGGTGAGGTGGTGGAGAGATGAGACCAACACCCGGAACAGAGTGCCTAAGACGAGCAATCTCCGCCGTAACCTTGAAACCAGGCAACTCACCACCTTCACCAGGCTTGGCGCCTTGAGCCATCTTGATTTGGAGCATATCGGCATGAGCTAAGTAGGAACTATTTACACCGAAACGAGCCGACGCAACCTGTTTTATGGAGGAACTGATGGTAGGATCCATATAGCGTTCCGGAAGTTCACCTCCCTCTCCTGTGTTTGAACGAGCACCAATTGTGTTCATTGCTCGGGCGATTGTACTGTGGGTCTCCGCAGAGATTGAACCCAAGCTCATGGCACCTGTGGCAAACTTTTTGACAATTTCACTTGCTGGTTCAACTAGGTCGAGAGAAATGGGTTCTTCAGCATAGTTGAACTCTAGCTGACCTCGAAGAGTGCAGTAGCGAGCTTGCTCATCGGCGCTCTTTGTAAATTGACGGAAAGCGTCAACACTATTTTTACGAGCTGCGTCCTAAAAAATAAAGAAAGTCAATTATTAGAAACCCGAACAACGTCAAGGCATTCAGATTAATGTTGAAAAAATCCTTCTAAACTAACGTCAATTCTAACCCGAAAAGATATTTCTGTCTATCCACGCGATGATAGCTTGCAAGAACAAGTTGAAATGTGAAATAAACAAGATGTCGTGTTCTATGAGTCCTTATGAAGTTTCCAATACGTACCAGTATAACTTTATGAGGGAAACACAGTTTTGATTTAGAGTGTAATTCCCAACATTGGATAGACATAAAAATGTTTAATAGCAAAAAGGATAGTCAATAACATCAAGTATTAAGGAGTTCCAAGGTCAATAACCACGCTTCGTGAGCTGGTCATCGGTTATTCGCAAATAGATAAAAATGAACTCTTAGACCCCATCGAGCTATTTTGATCATGCTTATAAGTAGGGACATTCGATCTTAATTCAAGTGGACTAGCATGCGGAAATTTTAACTCGCCTGAAGCTTAGCGATAGTAGCAGGTTCGTTCATATGGCGTTCACCACCCTGTCTCCAGTGATAAAAGCCAGGATTTCTTGCGTATAAGCCGACACCCGGAGCGCATTTTTCTTCACCGCTCGCAGAATAAGTGCATTCCAGTTGGGGATCAACCATTGTGCCATTAGCAGTATGAACCAACCCGAAGGCTCTCGAATGACGAGAGCACATTTCAGAGGCAAGAATAGCAAATCCAGAACCAGAAATTCGTGAGGCCGTCTTAGTGAAGCACATATCCACAACATCTTGTGACAAGCCCACGGCCTCAAAGATTTGAGCAGCTTTATAGGACTGCAGTGTGGAGATACCCATCTTGGCCATAACCTAAGAAAATTGTAATATATGATCTACTGAAATAATTTAGGTAACATGGTGAACATTTTTGCAAACCTTCAAAATTCCGTTTTCGATGGCTGTCACGTAGTTCTTGAAGAAAGCTTCATCACTGGATTTTGATGGATCAGCACCAGTAGGAGTGAGCATTCCTTCATCACGAAGACGCCTGATCATCTCGAAGACCATATATGGACATATGGCATCAGCACCGAAGCTCAGAAGAGTACAGAAATGATGTACTTCTCTAGCGTCACCAGATTCTACTACCAAACCGACTTTCATTCTCAGCTTTACCTTCAGCAGGTGTTGATGCACAGCACCGACAGCAAGTAGAGAAGGAACTGGTACCATTGATGGACTAACCTTTCTATCTGAGATGATGATTATATTGACACCCTCCCTCACAGTTTGTTCAGCGTCAGAACAGAGTTTTTCAAGAGCTGCTTTGAGAAGGTTGCCCAAATCAGCCTTGGTTGTTTCTGGACGGAGGACAAAAGAGGCCTCAAGGAGGCGAGAACGCCAACCGTAGACTTGAGAGCTGGTTGGCGGCTTGAAAGTAGGGTGTGGTGGATTTTGGAGAGAACGGAAAAGAAGCATGTCGTAGAGGGAAAGAATGGGTTGGTTCAACCAAAGACGGTGGGCCTGAATTGGACTTGGCTCCAACGCGTTCGCTTCTGGACCAATTGGACAAGACTATTTTGACAAAACGAAATGCAAAGATTAAAGCCCGTTTGAAATCAGGAAAACTACTTTTACTCATTTCGATACAAAGTAGGAGGGAAAGACCTTCCTAAACTTCTGAACGCATTAATTCACTTGTCCTATGTTTAACTATATTTGTTTTTTATTAATGCCTTTTGATCTTTTGAACGTGTTTTAGTTACTAAACTAAATACAAACCTTTCCTACAGCCTTTCAAAGTAGTGTTAGTTAATATAAAACAGTTTATTGTGTAAGTCAATGGTCTACGAAACCAAAGAGCAACTGGCCCGATCCTACATCCATAGAGATAAGTGCTGGCTTATAAAGGAGCATGAAGGTATAATAAAGCAGTTTCATTTAGGCCTATTATTTTGAAATTTACCTCAAAGCCTGTCTTGCGGACAAGAAAGATATCTCGGTCATCTCTTTACAGCCTAGTTTTGACCAGTACATACATAGTTCATATTGCCTACTGCATGGTTGTTACATAACAAATGTTTTAGATGAAATTGGAATTCTCTATACTTCTGGCTAAATAAATAATATGTTATTTATAGCTTAGACAGAAGAACTTAAGGCCGACACCCAAAGAAAGCTGGGAAAAAATTTAGTTAGAAATTAGCTCACCAGCGACATGACAATTCTTTCACGGAATGGGTCGATTGGTGGATTTGTGACCTGGGCGAAGAGTTGTTTGAAGTATTCATAGACCAGCGGATCGTACTCAGAAAGACACGCAAGAGGTACATCGTTACCCATAGAGCCTAGAGGTTCTTTCCTGTTGTTTTGCAAGAGAAAAGATAAGAGTGTGGATAAAATGGTGCCAATGAGTTTGGATTAAAATAAGGTTTTAAACTAATTAAATTCAGGCCAATCGCCAAAGCATGAGGAAATAAAGGCAACGCCTCACAATCAATGCAATTTTCAATCCAGAATGACGTTTTACCCAGCTAAACTTGAAAAGATTTTTTCAGTTTTCCCGCATAAATTCCTTTAGTTATACAGTGGACGAACTTTATAGACGTTATAATTTTGGACCTGCGACTAGCCCCAAATGTTTATTTACATAGAATAACTTTGTTAAATGCAATTGGGTTCATAGCTAATTCTGTAATACACAGGATCACTGGACCTGATAAACTCGGCTGCTTCCATGTATCGGCCTGGCAATTTTTTTGGATTTCGAAATAGCCAATAGAACTAAACATTGTTATGAGTACGTTATGCACACGTCATAGTTTGAAGCATAGTTTTTCTTTCCAGACGCTGCTTTAACGATAACGGCAAACAAATTAACTTCTCTTCTTAAACTCATACAAAAATATTCCACTCAATTATCCTAGTGTACGTTATGATTACAAATTCTGACTTAATTTCCTATTTGGACAATATCTACTAAATTGGGAAATATAAATATTCGCGCGATAATTTGAGTGGTCTTTCCCAACCCGTTGTTGATATTCACATTTTAGACTTTGTATAAGTCCATCCCCCCCCCCCCCCCCCCCACCATCCCAAAATGCTTGCCAACGTGACCTTATCAAGTCAGGTACAACACATTTAAAAAGTAAACTCCTTCCTCCTTAGTGGAATTAATAAAATTGTAAAATACATTAAGCTAAACAAAAACCCTTGCTCTGAAACTCGGAGTTATTCCGTTCAATGCGATTACGGGTAATCTGAGCTGACGAAAAGTTTGCATCCCACCTTGTATATACCATCTTTTAATAAATCCATTTTAAATTATGTTTGAACGCCTTTTCGCCAATAAAAGCTTGAATCAACAAATCGATGGACATTATTGGAAGAGCCTATTCTCAAGAAGAAAATTTACTGGCCCGTTCAAAGTCAGTGGAGCGAAATCTAAATTTCATCAAATAGAAAGAGAAGAGAGGAGGAGAGAGGGGAGGTAAAGAGAAGGGGCAGTAAAAGGAGGCCAATTTTGTTTTTATTAATCTAATTCAATCGCGGATTTTGTGTTACTATGATACACTGGTGCAGACAAAATTGAAAATCTGTAAAACTTAATCATATTTGATTTGCTAATGGACAGTCCATCCCTTTAACACTCAAAATTGAGGGATTAGGAAAAGCAATTCCCTTAATTTGCTAATTCAACTGTGAATCTCAAGCTAAACCAACCTAAAAATTGAAAGTGGAAGAAAAATAGATACTCCAGATCAACCAAGTTAAAATCCTAAGCCAGCAGCTTATATTCAAGTACTGTTAATACTTAAAGGCTGTTGAGTCAGTTCTTCAAATTTATTTCCTCGTTTACCTTTGATTCCTTTCAAATACAAATTCCACCATGAATACTTCACTGCTGATGGACTTTCAATCCGTGACTATTTCTGAATGGTTGAATAATAATAAGCTAGATTCCATAAACGGGGTTCTTCTACACCAGAAAGAGAATAAGGAGATACCTTAAGTTGATAAGTAGATAGCTAGCTACTTTCATTGACAATAGTTGACAGAAATTACGAATAAAAATTTCAAGAGCTGCTTAGATTACTATAAATAATTCCGTCCAACGCGAAAAAAAACATGCAACGAATGGCAGTTGCAATGAAACATGTTTCGAAAGGCTAAACATTCATAGTGATAAAAAAATACAAACTAGATGAGTAGTTTTAGTCAAAATATATAAGACAAGAGCACCTTCCCTGGAAATAGTACTTTTCAACTGTTTATAACTCTTCATATACCTAAGCAGTATTATTTCAGATAATATTAGTAAAATAGTTTGAAAAACTAGAGAATGGATAAGAACAAAGACCATTTTCAGCCCATTTTCAAGTCATGTATCACTGTGTTCTTTGTAAACAAGGTATTCGAGATTTCTGAACTCTAGGCACCCCGACTTGGGATTCCAACAATTTCTCCTTACCTTTCACAAAGTTGGATCTAATCAAGCATAAAGTAATATGAACGCACGATAATTCTCCATAAAGTTCAAATTGCAAGGAAATGTCTGATTAGCCTTTGGTCAGCTCAAAAAGCCCCGTTTCTCTAACGAAAACGTGTAATTCCGATTCGTTATTTCCATTATTAGCATAGAGCATAGGGGCAAATGAAGCGCAACCAAATAGGAGGAACACTTCAAGATGCAATGCGACCACAAATGCATTCTCTTCTCTTTCTAATCTAAGCCAACATGTGCCTGCCTCAAAACTAATCCATTAAAAAGGTGTGGTTAAAAGGGAGACCTGTTTGTTAAGGGAAAGTCACTTGGGTAATATACAAGCCTGTCTATTAGTTAACTAGGGCAAAAAAACTTTTATCAATTAAATTAGTACTCAAATTGTGATCATAGGCACAAGTTAACTCTCATTTAACTTGAGCTAAGTGAATTAAAACGAAATGACATCAATGAGGCCCAACGAATTTTTTTTTTCAAGTTTTTATGACCACTTAAACAGCCTCACAAGGAATAAAAAATGGTTGGCGCAGCCGTCTTGATTTTTGAATCAAAGTTATCTACAGCAGAAAGCAGCAAAGGTTCCATGAGAAAAAACAGAGGTATTGATTGAGATGACAATGGAAACTGGAAGTAGGTGAAAATCTTTTCTTGATGGCAGAATAATTACATATCACTTGTCTCACCCTTAGTAAATTACATTTTGGAAGCTTTAACCATCTTGGCTAAATGTAACTGAGACTCGAACCATTTCATCAAATGGATTAAAATAAACATTAGTGACATCAAATAACTCAAACCTATTATTCACAAAGAACTGAGTGGCGGTAGCTTAGACAGAGCCTCACAAACCGACCGATTTGTACTTTTTACCCGTTAGACAGTTGTCATGAGCAGAACCCGTAGACAGGCTTGTTTCGATGACTCGTGAATTGACCAACCACAGAAAAAGTTGGAAGAGTCGAAACAATTGAGCCATCTACATTTTCCTAATTTTGTTTAGTTTTTTTTAAATATTCAGTCGGAAGGACAGCTAATTCAACTTTCTACCTTTGAAGAATTCAGTTGACCATTTGACGAGGTCCTTCGCTTAGAGAGGCACCACACCACACTGACCATAACATTTAATTAGACTATGAAAAGAAAATAGCCTTAAAAATGCATGACAATAGAAATGACTATGACAGGCATATGATGAAAAGGAGATGCGTTCCTCTTTTCTCTAGCTTATGACAAACAATAGAAAGCAAAGAAGTGCTTAGAGGAGCTGAATCTCAATACGGTTTTCTTGGAGAAATCTATTTAATACGAAATATGATATTAATTCTCAGTCAAGAGGGATTCAAATATGATGTATGTGGACAGCGTCTACGTCATTTTGGAGCAAAAAACAAGGACTTCCTAACATGGCCCAAGGCCACAGGGTACTTAATTTACCATGCCTAATGTCATTAGTATTCTGCAGTAAGTAGCCAGCCTTGACAGGAAGAATGAACAAAACTGCTACTTTTACTGAAAATCTCATCACTGTGGTCATTTTGGTGCTTAAAATATTCTACGTTTTCTTCTTGATTATGCAACTAGGGCTGAATCAACTTTTCCTGTAGCAGAAGAATTATCTCAGCCTGACAAGTCAGGATAATTTAGATACCTACAGTCATACTTATTAGTCTTTTTTACGAAAACTAAATATCTATGTTTTCTTATTGACCTAGGTAGATCAAGGTCTTTTGCAAGCGACTCTGTAACCGTCAAGTTGTAAATTCAGTTAACTTACTGATTACTAAACATGGGTAGCAGAAGCATGTTGATGTTTTCTGGAGTGAATCCAAAAAGTGGCAGACGAGGATCATGCACGAGGGAGTCGGCAGTACCAGTGCTGCATCCACCGTTGAGCGCACTAAGTTCTGCTGCCGCCTTTTTGGAAAAGGCTTCCACATCAGCTTGTTCGATCGGTCCACGAGCAGCGTGAAGTTGTTCAAGGTTAACAGCCTAGGAGGGAAGATTGCAATTTAAATTAATTGAAAACTTTTAACCATTACTAAAAACAAATCACTATGTAAAGTTTCTTTAAAGTGACATTTCTGGCAAATAATTTTTAAAAAGTAAACTGAAGGATGAAATGGGAGAAAGGGGAACAGATATCAGGTTTTTATTTTTCAATATACTTGTGCTTCTGAAGCGAGGGCACTTAACACCAAACAGGAACATTAGAAATCTAGTCATTTTATGCAGCTATAAATGCAGGGATATATAGCCTTTTTTGTTAAATTTAGCTTCTCGTATTAACATAAAGAGGGATCTACAACAGCAAGTTCACAAAAATTAATTTTCAGCTTGAATTACCCATCGCTGCCATCATGCCCTTGAGCCCATGCACAAAAAAGCAGAACTTTGACAGGAAGCTTTGACGAATAAAACTCATTAAATTTAACCCAAATTAAAATTTCAAGCCACGTTAAACACATTACCCGGTTTTAGATTTGCATTTAAAGCACTCAAATTCATTTTAGGCTAACAAACGTTTTATATCATTTTATCACTATCTGGTACGATTTTAGCCAATCTGTGACAATTTCTTGTTAGAATCAACGCAATTCAAGTTTTTTTAAATAAGAAGAATTTTTAATGATAAGTAGTTTCCCTGAGGTAAGACGTAGGCTAATCAGTCTTCTGTTAGGTGGCATTTTTTAAAGAAAGGACCCATTAGAAAAAGAAATGATTTATGATTTTGATCAAGTTAGTGATTTTTTGGTTGTGGGATCTAATATTCTGGTTTTAAACCAGATCAAATACTTCCGGTGAGCCAGAAATGGAAAGCAGAATAAGTGAATTGAGTAAATGATAACAAATGACACCGTGAATAATATTGAGCTTATTTACAGTAATAGAAAAGAAAATTGGAAGTGACCCCCGCCTTCAGTAGCACAAAGGAATACCACAGAATAGAAAGGAGAGAGATTAAGTTCTGAGAGAAGTAAATTAACTTTTCAATCAGCTTGTGGGAAGGGGGGGGGCAGCCTCCATTTCACTGTCGTCTCTCTCTCCCCCCCCCCCCCCCCCCCCCACTCCCCAAGATTAATATGATCCAGGTGAGCACGCACGTGAGAGCATGCGCATGAACGCATTTGCCGCCAGTAGCTTGCAGCCCTCTGTTTCCCAATAGGCGCCCTGTCCCCTGCTCTACCTGCTTGCCAGCCTAGCAGGGTTATACCCCTTCTCTACCTTTATTGATTAGTAAGCAGCTGCAGGCGTGGTTGTAGAGTAGATTAGTGGTCGTTTCAGAAGCAGCATAAGCAAAAGTGTTGGTGTTGGTGGGGTTGGCAATGGTGACAAGAGCGTTCACGCACTTTCCCGTCAAACTAGCATATTGAGGAGGGGGGAGGAGGGTGTGCGTGTATATCTCACTTAAACTACTTCTTTTAACAACCTTAGGTACTAGATAGATGCATGAACTTGTACGTTCTCTTCACCCACTTTTTTTTCTAGTCAAATTCATGAACCGCTGAATTTATATATAGGAGATACCATGAGCCGTTAGGACTGAAAAAGATAAAAGTCTTTCTTCTCTTCCAGGCAAAAAATTAGCTCAAGTGTTATTTTTTACTTCAAATCTGGTACTGATTATAATCTCGACGTGTAAAGTAACTTGTGGAGAATTGCAAAGAACTTTACCTAACAACAGGAAACTTGACTATACGCAATATGCAGGAACAGGTCAAATAGGCTAGTGAATATGAATATTATAGCCATTCAATTTCAAGTAAAAGCCAAGCAAACAATCAAACAGCCTAGAAGTATAAATGAAACATTCAAGATTTCAGATAGAAGAGAGGAGGTCTCCAAACGAGGGTTATTATTGAAGAGTCAGCGATATTCGCTTAGTAAAATGAATTAGCATAAATCATAAGTCGCAAAAACGTGGGAAACACGACTCAGTCAACGTGGAGTCTGGATGGGGTTGCGGTTCGCTGACAAGTATAGATCGATGTAAATCATGTCTGAGGAAAATAAATTGGTCAACCATAAAAGAAAATAGTCAAATTAAACTTATAATCCCTTAATATCCACAAGAAAGGTAACAAAATTTTACCAGCTAAAATGGGAGGAGCATATTGGAGTACCCAAAAAAACATTGTAAGAAAGGCATTAAGAATGACTTAATTTTGATGATATGACTGAAATAGCTATTAATTGCTAGGTAACCATTTCCTTTGTTTTAGAGAAGAAAAATGTAAATAACTACTCTCTAATGTTCAAATACTCGATTTCTCCCACATCGGCACGTAAGGATCCACTATGCATAAATGAATACATCTATCGAGAAGGTTCAAATATTTTGCATATTTCACTGAGTGTGTTAACAATGATTTAGGAACTCTCTACCCCATAAATATTTTATCACTGCCGAGAAAGGAGATGGGAAAAATAAGCCATGTGCGACACAAACAACGCGTAAATGCTAAAAATTTGTCTTTTTTGACAAAAAACGTCGCCAAAGCACCAGAAGTCACGGGGATTTCATGACGTACGTAAGCGAGGTGATGATTCATCATTCATTCATGTGAATACAATACGGTACACACAGCATTACCCTAAATGGGCTTTAAAGTGCTAGACACAATTAATTGTCTGGTCGATTTTAACTGTGAAAGATAAAGCAAGTTCAAAACCGAATTGCAATTCTGAAACAAATACGTAGGTAGGTGGCGAGTAGATGGTGTCCTTTAGGCATGCGTGGCCAAGGTGATCTGTGTAAAGATTATTTCCATCAATGACGAGGAGCAAAATAGAAAATGAATTCTCCGCATTCAATACAAATTCCTCCAATACGAACCCAATTGGTAGGATAATAATTCAAATACTACTAAAACTACCATAAAGAATTACTAAAAAGACACAAATGCCAAACGCTAAGTGATCTATCTTGCACTACTGAATTTGAATGAGTAATTATCGGATCATTACCAATAAATAGTTACATGTATTATCCTCAAAGATAGTACATTTCACCCTCAGTCCTATCCCTTACTTATCCAAATTCATAAATTTCTGCGATTATGGCGCCCATCTCTACTTAAGGCAAAAGATCTTAAACTCGCTGTTTATCTTCAAATTCAAGTTCTTTTTCCTCATAAATAATCAGAAGTGCCTGCAAGAATATTTACTTTTACCTTCTGTCGAAATTTCGCTTTGAAATTTCTACGTTCTAATATTAGAACAGGAGGTGCCCAATAGACTTACCTCCACGTGGTGCACCTTGGGCAACGTATACTTATACGGCAAAAAAGTCTATTGATCGGCAGTTGACTTCTGACTTCAAATTTCTATGGCCCGACTATTTTTCATATTCGACCCCTTTCACAGTACTCATCTTACCTTTTTTATACCTTTGTGTCTGTCTGTCTGTCTGTCTCTTTTACCTCTGTGAATCATTATTCTGTCTCCCATCTCGACTTTTTGTCACTTTGATGTCCCTTCTCCTCTTCGTGAAGCCCCGAAGTCAGCTCCAGGGCTAATGATAACTATCAAAACGCCTGCCATTT
>UZAE01000836.1:0-17726 GCA_900617975.1 Rodentolepis nana | reverse complement strand
ATTTGAAAGGGGGGTGCGCGATGGACTTACCTCCACGTGGTGCACCCTGGGCAACGTATACTTATACGGCAAAAAAGTCTATTGATCGGCAATTGACTTCTGACTTCAAATTTCTATGGTCCGACTATTTTTCATATTCGATCCCTTCCACAGTACTCATCTTACCTTCTTCTCTACCTTTGTGTCTCTCTGTCTGTCTCTTTTACCTCTGTGAATCATTATTCTGTCTCCCATCTCGACTTTTTGTCAATTTGATGTCCCTTCTCCTCTTCATGAAGCCCCGAAGTCAGCTCCAGGGCTGATGATAACCATCAAAACGCCTGCCATTTGATATAAATAAATAAATAAATATTTGATAGGAAAAGGGGGGAGGCAAAATTTGTACTTCTTTCTAACTTTATTTTTCTGTCCATTAGCTTGAATCCGTAAACATGTCCTAATTTCATCCATGCTGTCTTAGTCCACTAGGTAAGCAGAAAATCAGCCCCCTTCCAGTGATAGTTTTCGCCAATGAAATTTCAAGAATGTGCAAACAATTGAATCCATTAACAGAGCGTTATAATACGAAATGATTATTTTCTATCACAAGAGGAAAACATTTCATGGTGTCTTCTCTGTCCATATGCTTACTTGAGGGCATTAAAAGCTCCTAAACTAAATTAATGGTATTTTTGGTGCTATAATTGACAGGGGAAGTCATATTGATTTATTTTATGCGGCAATATTTTGATAGTTATCTAAATCCATTCAAGGCATGCACTATTAGATTTAAAAAAAACGGAAAACAGGTATTTACTTAGACAACTTGAACATTCAAGCGACATGTGATATTCAGTTGACGAAAATAAAAATTCTACGCCTATGTGCACGCATTTGACTACAGCTGATTGGTCTCCGTGGACTTTATGGCACATACCTTAGAGACATATGCAAACAAAAGGTACAACTTGGAGTTCCGCAAGAGCTAGAGAATGGAGAGAGAGAGAGTTACATACACTGGACATATATTAATCATGTTCTCAGTGCAAAGTAGCAGCAGTTGAGGTATTGCATTACTTTACTCGCGGGGTGTGCGATAGACTTACCTCCACGTGGTACCTGCCATTTGATATAAATAAATGCTTCATTCGTGTATATTTAGGAATTGGAATGATAATCCACTATAGGCATTAGCGTGGAAGGGGGCGGAGGGGTAGGCTGACAATGGTCCCTGTGTCTGTCAAGTCAAAGGATAAACAATCGACTTTAAATAGTGCTCATGGATCGATCCGAATTGGCGATTGAAATGGCCAAATGCGTTGTAATAGAGAGATGTTAGAGTGCATACTTCTTTTACCTCAATCAAAATCTTGTTTTGAAAATATATTTATGCGAGATAAATAAGGGTACTAGAATCCGAATTCCCGCCATAAAAGGCATATAGATTATTTTAATTTGATCAAGATGAATGTTAGAATGAATGTAACACCGAATTTGAATATTGACCAGCGTACGAAATTTCAATTATGGACAAAGTTTGTCTCAAAATAACAATGGAATCTAAATTGAATTGAAGTAAGATACATTCGGATTTTAAAAGGGGAGGTCATAGTCTCTCATATGGAGAACAAAGCGTGAGTTCAGAGCAATGAACATGCAAAAGTCTCCAATGAGAAAGTGTCTGAAATGAGGATACATACGCATTGGCTCACGGGAGCCAATTGATACTCCGTTTTGTGAATAGTTTATTGAAAAATGAAAGAGAAATGATCTTGCAACCATCTTCAAATGACGAGTCTAGTCGTTAATTGATTAGAGAAGCGTAGACAGCGAATGATGTAAAAAATCTTTCCATAAAAATTAATTAGTTTGCTTAAAGTTGTGGGCACTAAGCCGAGCACGTATTTTCGGCCCCGTTAGATGATTTGGATTCACGTTAATTCACAAAGAGCCAAAGTCATACAAATGCTGATGAAATTTCTGATTTTTTTCAAATTTATTGTTGAGAAATTGAAGACATAAATCTCCCAATGAAATATCGCTTCATTTGAGCAATAACTCATCAAGCCATTGAAGGGGAGACGACATTGGCACAACTTGGCTACAACACTACTAGCAAAGCTAAACACAAAATCTAAATTTAAATGGCATTTTGAGAAAATAAACCTCGTACAACTCACAAAAAAGCTTTCCTAGGCTTGGTAACAATGTGTCCTTTGTTTACATTCGCCAACATTTATGATCAAAACAGTGGAAAAATCGCAGGAACTGGTATCACTCCCAGTAAGCCAATTTCATTTAGATCGGTTTAGATGGTAAATAGATATGCTTAACTGTTTACCCATTCTGTTGTGCGAAAATTCCATCAGGAATTGGAGATGAATTCAACTCTGAGTAAAGGTGGTTTTTCTTTACTGAACTTTAAGCCATCAATAAAGTGGGCTCATAGTGGCCCGAATTCTACTTACGTCAAGAAGAGCTTAAAGTTGTCATTTATGGCTATTAAGTCTATGGCAAGAAATAATTCTCAAGTCCACATCCTAGAACAGCACTCCAAAGCGTCTCTAGTGAGAAAGTCACACTCTACCGTCCTTCCATTGGTCTATCTTGACCAAATTGTTCAGTGGTTTAGGGAGGATGAATTCTAAATCAATGACCTTTGGCTAGCTAGTCATGTTTGTGGACAGCAACTCCACGGACACAAATCATATTGAACAACAAACTTTGCTGAGTTAGCATTGAGTACGTGTACCAAATGTCATCCATCCTATGGAGAAGTCTTACTGCTTTCTGTCTAATTATTTGGTGAAGATTGTTTGCTGCTAGAACTAACCAGTGAAAGTAGAGATAAAATCAGAACTTACGTTGACATGAACGTATCCAATGGCAAAGATAAGGGGCAGACAGATGAGAGAGAGTGTTAATAATCCACAGCAAGAGACAAGATGCGCACAGCCCTTGCACCGACGATGCTTTGGGTCACCTGCTCTGGTTTCCTTAACCTTGACCCCTCCACCCAGCGTTTCAAACGTGCCCATTTGGGACCACAAAATTTCACCCTGAAACACAAGTGAATGAGCAGTTTTATCAACAGTTAGCTATCGAAATGATAGTGCTAGGCGATGTGGAAGTACTCATCTCAAAATAAACAAAAATATTCATGTGTAAAGTTGATCCTCACACCGACTGTTTCGTATTGGATAGAGAATACAGGTGACTTGGAATAATTCAATCTTTACACTCCCTTCAGTTTAATTTAATTTCATAAGAAAGGTCACTATTTCCGATACACACCACACTCAGCCTAGAGAAGAAATTCCCCAAAATTTTAATTGATAATCCTTAACAAAACTATAAAGCATTTGAAATTAAAGGCTCCAGTTTCAAAACACGAATCAGAGCAAATAATGGGTTTTTTCCATAGGTGATAAATCCCAAAATATACCAATGTGGTATTCTTATTTAATTCAGCTTCAAATAGCATTATTACCCAGAATTTAGGTAATTACAAATAATGGAGAAAAACCCGAGTTTCAAGACAGTAAAATCACCGTTTAGTGTTAAAGTGGGACTCTCTTTAAGTGGTTCAGACATGACCCATATTAGGGAATTACACTTTCCGAAATCTGGGTAGAAAAGATAGCTTTCCGTAGTAATTCAACGAAATTTTGTCATTTGACCAGAAAGAAAACTTCCTCACTTGTTATCGGGGTTATGCTGACTAGTCGCTCCCTAATTAATTTCACTAAACTTGATGACCTCAAAGGGATGGAAATATAAACAATATTTTGTCAGAAGGCAGAGATTGGATCATTTATGTAAAGTAGTCAAGAAAAAACACCACCCAGACTTGCCCGACAGTCATCTCTTGGGCAGCCACTGTCTGAATCAAAGGAGATTGAACTCTCTGGTCCTGGTTCTGAAAATAATTCTCGAGTGCCGATGAAGTTTCTGTCAATGGGATGGATTGCAGCAGGAACTTGTTTTCCAGGAGCAGTTAAAGTTGACGTCTCATCCTCCGATGACCCACAGCCGGAAGATGAAGCAGAAACAACTTCATCGATTGTCAGTAGAGGAAAAATTTCCTTGATGGGGACTGTGACCTTGTGTCGGTGACACATGCAGGAGGAGAACAGCAACACAAGCGGAGCAGTCGCCACCATCATTTCAACAAAGTAAGCAAAAATCCATGCGTGTTTCAATGAATCCAAAGTCCCGTTCACTTCCCTAATTTTCCGATTATAAGTGCGTTCTGTTTGATTGATCAGTCCTTGGCCTTTGTTAATATACTCTGCGAGGGTATCGACCATACCGGCGACATTTTTCATCATCTGAGTAAAGCGATATTCCATGTTCTCCTGAATAGAAGCATCTAAATCATCTTGAACTTTTACTACGCTTTTTAATTGATTTGTCACTTCAGAAACGTTGAAGGGAAAAACGTTGAGCATGTTGAAAAGACCCAGACTACTTTCAAGGTGAAAGAGTTTGAAGAATGTGTCTCCATGGAGCTCTTCCTTGTGAAGACCCTCAACCAGTTCGTTTATAGAATCACTGAAGGCCTTAAGAGATGGAAATTGATCATCGAATTCTCTGCACTCTCTCCTTGTCTCTTGAATCTCACGAATCAGCATCTCGACATTCCCTCGAATGCTTGAATCCAGTTTTTCAAGCTCAAGGGCAACTTTGGGCCCGTTTTCTCTTAGGAAAGTATGTGCATCAAGCAGAGCTTCCACTGTGCTGGCGAGATCGCTTAGGATCGACAAAGAATTTTTCAAGTTTGTTTGAGTTAGAAAATTAGTCGTAATAGTAGGTATTTCTAAGAGTAAATCAGCGTAAAGATCATTCATGGTGCCATATATAGTGTCATTAGTAATTAATTTGCTTTCATTCACTAGAGATCGAAGAAGGGTGAAAGTTCTATGGGATATTTCATCTACTCGTTCAACAAAGCCATCACCCTGAGTGGAGCTGAAATTGAGATGTTCTGAGAAAAATATGGCAAGGAAAATTAGAGCTACAATCAGTAGAAGCCAGCAAGAAATGAAGCTGAGTAGAAAGGCTGTAATGCGACAGCGTTTCGGCCTCAATGTCCCTGTTTTTCGCCGATCACATTTTGAAAATGAGATAAGAGTTTGTATAAAGGGGCCAATTATAATAGCGGAAATCGCCAGGAGTAAAATGCATAATACAATGAATAGATTGAGGATTCTGGGAGCTTCAAATGACATCCATGCAGAGCTATCGAAATTGTTATGCAGACATCCGGATAAGACATGTCCAATGAGGGAATGATTTCCAGAAACTGGGACAAGTCTTTCGGCTACGAGAGGGACTAAATACCCACTTTCAAACATAATCGTGATACAGCGGCGTCATACCAGGATATGTATGATTTGTAAAACTATACGCTCGCTTTTGTACCGCAAGCTGGAGACGAATGTGAAAAGTTTGTATGCATGTGCTTAATGATATATGCGCATGATGGGTATTAGTGTGTTTCAGCCTGATATGATCCAGTAAAATTAAGCGCCTACGCTCTAGAGCATTATCATTGGCGCGTGTTCTTAGCCAATGGTGTTCGAGTATACTTTTGTGAACCTTTACTAATTATCAATTAGGAATAATACGATATATGCGTAGTATATCAATTATGGGCCTTATTTCAATTCACTCTTAGTAACAATAATTCATAGAGCTCGAAATATCTAGAAAAACTGCTCGTATCTGGCTTATATTCAACGTACATTTTGTGACTTAAAATCTTCACTTCATAACCAGTAGCTGAAATGATCAACAATATTAGTTTAATAGAAAATAAATAGGGTGGAATTCTTCGTCAACAGTTTTAGCCAAAATTGTATTTCTGGAAATCATTGATATGTTTCAAATTAACGAAGTTCAACGGGTGATTTCTAGTTATTTTGAATTCTTTGCTGAAATATCAACTACCCCAATGTTACAATCAATCCTACCGTATTCAGATTTAGTATTAACACCTGCGAAATGGCATCTGAATATAGGGAAGGAAAAATTACACACACACTTTATAATGGGTGCTGTGCCATAATACAATGTTCCAAACCAATTTCAACATCTAAAATTTCAAACTGTGTCTACACTGAGAATGAACATCACCACGCTTTAAATAATCAGACCTTCATAGGGGGTGTAAAGGAAGTCGGAAAACATTTCGGATACCTGACAGATTTCCATGTTCTCCGTGGAATTTTGGAATGAACAGGAGTATTATTCTTGGACCAATTTGCAGCCCGAATTTCTCATCAACTTTGCGTATCTCCAGGGTAGAACGCGGCTCAATAACGTCAACTGCTTTGTCAGTCCTAACGAGTCTATCTATTCTCCCTTTAACCATTATTCTCTAGGTTTGGTCAAATGCATGCTTCCACTCATAATCCCACAAACTTCCCTGCCCAACTGACTCATGAAAGCTGTCTTTGTATTCGTACTCACTCGCACACACAAACACACACACACACACTGGCAGACAAACTTGCCATTTATCTACTCTCACCTCTCCACCTTCTTCTCTCCAATTCTCGTCGTGCCTCAGTCAATGCACTCGGACTAACAAAATTCGTTGTGCTCGGCTTTTAGAACCGTCGTAAGCTGATGTCAGTTGTCACCTACTGTCTTAACTTTGACGACTCTATTCCCTTTATTAGTTCTTTCGATTTGCTCACCCCTAAATTGGTGACATCTGGGCTTATTACTCGAATCCTACCTTATTTTAATTTCTTGCAAGGTTTTAACAAGCGGAGCTCACTAACAGCGTCTTCGAGAAAGTACCTTCATTGGACTCTTACTAATCCATATTTATCAAATTTTGAGGGCAGGTTTATTTGAAAAATTTTAAAGGAACTTGCCGGATAATCTTAACAACAAATCAAAATTCTCATCCGGGGTATTTCGACTTACATGAACAAGGCAAAACAAAAAAAATGGCTCACTATAATCCAAATCGTTTAACTGCGTTTTTTAATATTTTTCTTCTTATTACAATGCATTTCACCTTCTTTAGGCTATAATCATTCTCTAGACGATCTAGCAAACTTGGTCATCTAATTCCTCTCCACTTGTCCACCCTCGTACACTACTCATTTCTCTGTTACTGAGCCTTTACTGACAGTTACAAAAGTGGCCTTGAAGCGGTTGCATTATTGTTCCCAGTGGTATCCCCAAACCGTTCGTGTACATAGCTTAGCAACTCTTTACAAACCCTGTCCAAATTATGCCTTCAGGGAGTTGGTGAACTATCGTCGAAAATCGATCCGGCTAATTAAACCCACTTCAGGTGTTGCATCAGGTGTAAAAATATCTGAAACTTCCTCATAGAGAATTAGTAGGAAACAATCTGAAATTTTACTAATGTCTTTTCGTTACTAGTGAATGCTTCATTAAGGCAGTTGAAAACTAATTTCCATGAATTTAATAAGGCCTCCCTGTGTGCACATTTCGTCAAAATGCTCGTTTGCATGGTGTGAGTCATTACAATCCTATCTAAAGGTCAAAGCATAAAGTTCAAGTTGTGCTAGTGGTCAGGTCGTGGAAGACATTTCGCTATCGTGGGCAAGATTAGCAGAAATACAAAAAATAATCGCAAAATTAAAGATTTCGAGGCCAGCATGAAATGACTCGTCAACTTCCTTTCATGTTTCGGTGATATCGAAATCGGTGACACCCATTCAAAGCAATGTATACACTTCATTTGAAAACAAAAACATGCATTCCTAGCCTCGT
This sequence comes from Rodentolepis nana, assembly GCA_900617975.1. NCBI lineage: Eukaryota > Metazoa > Platyhelminthes > Cestoda > Cyclophyllidea > Hymenolepididae > Rodentolepis > Rodentolepis nana. Next base: position 9,986 of record UZAE01000836.1, on the reverse strand, counting down.
TAGGTTTAATGATTTGTTATTGGCGCCATAAAAAAACTAAGAGCCCTTTGCTTATACAGGCAAATATTTATAGCTGTTAAAAACTGGTTAGAATGCAAGTAATTGAGTTACAACAGTGCTTCATCTCGTATTTTTCTTCACTCCTTCATTAGTCGCAACACATTATAGACAGTTAAAATGTTTTAGGCAGCTAAATTGCGTAATTACAAGTCACCAGCGCGGCGATGTTTGGCGGGTTTTAAAATAAGCCTTGTCATCAGTGAATCGAATAAGAGAACGATTTGAAGGGAGTTTCACGCGGCGACGATCAATATTACATCCGTGTTAGTAAACTAACGAAACATAAAGTCGGAAAAAATGAATTCAGACAAGGTACCTCAAATGATGTTTAATAAGAAAATGTCATTCATAATTAAAGGCAAATATGGTAAAAAAAATTTTGCGTTTATGGAGCTGAAAACGTTGGAACAGGTTAAAGGACGTCGGTTTAAACATCGCATAGTTAAAAAAAGTGTATTTTCCATTTATTTTGGTTCATACTGCTTTGAGAGTTGGTTAATACAATTTTTGGGTGGTCGTGCTAGTTAAGGAATCCTCTTGTTGGAAGAAATTAGTATTCGAAGACAAGTGCACGAGTCTTCTCATTTCGTAGTTAAGTGAAATTATTCAAAATTCAAGCTGTCCAGTGAAATGGAATAGGCATTTTACCACTAAAATAATTATCAAAAGCAAAAATAGCAATTTAAAATCGTAAGCACGTCAGACTACAGAGAGGGGAATACAAAAAAGAGGCAATATTTCATTTTTCAATAATTAATAGAACGTTTGAAAACAATGCCTGCTATATTCCAACTCGCATCGTAAATGCAATTTATAAACAGCGGGAAAAATTTGCTTGAACGCAATGGAAAGTGATTGAACGTTAGATGGATTTGACCAAGGAATGAGTCACCAATATTTGAAATGGTCTTTAAACTTACGTTGCGTGAAAGGGAGATTGCTCATATGGTCACCAAGTTGCAGGATTCGAGTAACGAGACCAGAGGTCACCAATTTATGGGTCAATAAATTGAAAGAACTTTTATTTATTTATTTTAAATGGCAGGCGTTTTGATAGTCATCATTACCCCTTTAGTTGACTTCGGGCCTCACAGAGAGGAGGGGGGACATCAAAGTGACAAAAAGTCGAGAGGGTGGAAAGAACAATGATTCACAGACGTAAAACAGACAGACAGACAGACAGACACAAAGGCAGAGGAAATGTAAGGGGTCGAATATGGCATACAGTGGGGTGATGGTAGTATGAAGTGAGAAGTCAGTTGCCGGTCAATAGACTTTTTGCCGTGTGAGTATACGTTGCTCAGGGTGCACCACGTGGAAGTAAGTCTATCGTACACCCCTTGAAAGAACTACTAAAGAGAATAGAGTCGTCAGAGTTAAGACAGTAGGTGACAACTGACATCAGCTTACGATGATTCTAAAAGCAGAACACAACGAATTTTGTTAGTCCAAGTGCACTGACTGAGGCACGACGAGAATTGGAGAGAAGAAGATGGAGAGGTGAGAGTAGATAAATGGCAAGTTTGTCTACCAGTGTATGTGTATGTGCGTGTGTGTGTGTGTGTGTGTGTGCGTACGAAAACAAAGACATCTTTTGTGAGTCAGTTGGGTGAAATGGTAAACGCCACAGACACTAAGGTTGAGAAAAAATTAATGTGAGGACTGTGGAAATGGTGGAATTTAACATACGGTGGGGGTTGTAGTAGTTTAAAGTCAGAAGACATCTACCGGTTTATAGACTTCTTGCCGAATAAGATTACTTTACACAGGTTGCACTACTTGGAGGTAAGTCTATCGCTCACCCCACACCTGCATTATTATCCTGAAAAAACGTTAATGAAAGAAATTTGTTTAGATTAATTAAGGTGAGTGTTTTATCAAGTTATGCTAGAGTGATTTTACCAAATATGTTTTGCCAGGATTTTAGAGCCACTGATTGGAGGCTCTTACAACAGTCGCGTGGGGTTAATAACTGACCCCAGAATATTGGCCTGAACCCCCCCCCCCCCACCCACTTAGGTGAATTGAAACGGTTTACAGCCGCTTGAATATGAATTTTCATGTAATTGTTGTGTTGCGCAGGTTGCACCATGTTCTGGGGTAAAGGTCAAAAACATGAAAATCATAGCAAACTCTAATTAACAGAAATCTGGAAAATTCTTGTCTATGGTGTTGAGCAAATTATTTTTATAGGCAAATGAGTGATTTAATCATCGCATGCGTATATATATAGAGGATCAAAAACTCTGCAATGGTATTTTATCCCTTCTTGCTAAAGTAAAAGATCGAAGCTCCAATATGTGGTAAATTAGGTCTTCCAATTTGCTCCTGACTCACAAAATTAATAGAAGCCTTCAAACATAGTGAGAGAGATCAAGTTGCCGAAAGAAATTTATAGAAATATAAGATTATGAAAATTATGATATCGGTTTTCCTAATGATCGCTTGTAATTTGCATGAGCCTGGGCTGTGACATAATGAATAATTTCGGATTTCTTTATGAAGCTGAAGATACTGGGTGATATTATTTTGCGGAATGGATATTGTATGACAACAGTAAACTGTGATCTGTAGGAAATACGAGGATCGTTAGGTGACCCAGGAAAGACTAATGCCATTTAGTGAATCACTAGCTTTCTTATCTACCAACTTCATTTGTGGGACACGTTATCCCATTATCACGCAGCCGTATAACTTTCCGCGCAAACGACAATAATACGAGTGACCAATCAGAAGCCGCCAAGTGTCTATAACTAAGCAGCCAAGCTGAATACAACTAAACTGTTTGTAAACACACTTTTCTTAACATTACGTGACTGAATATACGTGTTCCGTATTATACGTTTGTTTCCTCTATAATTGGGCTATAGCTTAGCTAGTTTTGGGAGTCTAGCTAGACGTTGGAGATTCTGCCACAGAGATTTCTGAGTAGTCAGGCTTCATAAAAGTAGCAATCCGCTACACATTAATGTTAAAAAATATTGCTTTTTACAAGCACGGAGGTTATAATTTTAAAATTTGATTTGAAAAATAAAGTCTTAGCATTGTCTTTCAAGGCCACGTATGAGAGCGGTTAATGTGGGGTTGGTTGATTATTGGTAATTGGCTACGCACCGCTTTGATCGAGTTTTTTCGAATTTAATAGGAATAGCTGGGGCTTCAGTGGAGGACGCTTCTCTCTCTATTCATAACGATCGATTGCAGTTACCAGTGGTTTGAAGGACTAGCAAAGCACGCAAATTTTTCAATCAATGTTTTATCAAGATGCTCTTTTAGTTTTATAGCGTTAACAGGTATAAAATTAGCATTTGAATAAGTTTAACATATTTAAATTTAAATCTGTAAAAGGATAAAAAGACGTTGCTAAAAACAGTCAAGGCTAATCGAAATCATTTAAGGCTTTCAAGTTAAGCATTTGCCAGTCATGAATTTAGTATGAATTATGGCGTTGTGTCTTGCGTAGAAGGACAGTTGTTCGCCTTTTTCTCCGAGTGGATCCTAAATCAAATGAGTTATAAAGTTAGTTAACACTATTATTATTCCAAATGGCAGGCTTTATGATATTAACCATTAGCCCGTCTGTTGACTTCGGCTTTTACAAGAGGGGAGGGGGTGGGAGGAACATATATGTAGGCTTTAGGATAGTTTACAGTAGTTCATAAGTTGATTTCTGACTTCCCAGTATCTGTGTTTCTGTCGTTGTCTTTGGGGCTGGTTGCCGAATCAGTTGGATCTTTTCCATTTCCTTCTGTAGGTTACATGGGGCATGTTGGTTGAGTGTACACTCCTAATCTATGAAGGTGCTCTGCCAAGCAATCGTGTCCGGTACATAGTCTAAATTCTGTAACAGCTTCGGTTCTTGACCAGTCGGCTATGTTGGAGTGTGTCATTGTCCACTGCTTCTCCTTTGTTCGATTTTTAAGCTCATTGCATCTTAAAGTCTTAAATTCTCTCCTGATTAAGGTCTTCATTCTGTGGAAAGATGCCTTGCAAAATTGTAGTCCCCCTCTTAGCAAGTGCGTCAACACCCTCATTGCCTATAATGCCACAGTGTCCAGGAATCCATTGTAGAACCACTGTTTTATTTCTTTTTCTCTCAATAATTGATACAATTTTTTGCATTCATGTATCTCGCCTGTTTTGGGTGGTTCTCCGTTTCCAATTGAATTTATTGCTGACTATGAGTTCAAAAGAATTACTGCTTTGGTGAATTTCGTATCCAGGCAACACAATTGGCCTAATCCTACCTTAATGGCCTCTATTTCACCTTTGAATGAGAATGTATTTTGTCCCGCTGCCGCGAAGAAAGAAAATAGTTCAGAGTAAACACATGCACCAACGTTTGCTTGGTTTTCTACGTGTGACCCATCAGTGAAGACCTGGAGTCATTGATCTGCAGGATAGTTTAGGTTGATTGTCTCAAGGGCCAATGATCATATTTGATCTGGAGGGTTATCTGCTTTCCTGAAATGGTCAAGCAGTTGGATATCAATTTGTACATCTGTGTCTGCTAATGGGTTCTTGGGTAGAGAGAGGTATTTTAGCTTGCCATCTATTTTTAATGCTTTCCTCAGTTCTATGGCTTTTTGTATTGGGCCATCTTGCGTTTTTAAAATGTCTTGGCCTATTTTCGTAGGTATGAAGAATTTTTCCTGGGAATGCGCAGTAGCTTCTCATGCAGAGTCAAGGCTTTCTCTTCAATAAAGGAACGTAGTGTGGTGTTCCTTGTGACCAGAGGTATTGCATCCATGGGTGTTGATTTTGTCCCTGGTTGTGCGTCTTCTTCAGTGGTTTGAGAATCACCTCAGAGACAACAATATTAGCTGAACGAGCAATTTGTAAGTGGTGTTTAGGGTTGAGTGTGCACGGCCCCATATGCTCTATCGAGGCGCTTCATTACGTTCAGTCTATTGGAGGCCCGTTCTGCTAATTTCGAAGTGTGGCTTTTCCATGTTAGTTTCCGAGATAAGTGAATTCTAGAGAAGTATCCTTGTACATTAAATGAGGATTTATGTTATGGTGGGCCAATGGAAATGTTAGGTATGCAGTTTAAGATGTGTTGATCACCATACCGTTGTTGTGACACCAGTTTACTAATAGTTTAAGTGCACAATTTAGGGCACTTTCCATCCTCTTCTGAGATTTCTTCTTGGGGCGGAATACCATAGAACAAGGTCATCTGCATAAAGTAAGCACTTGATGCCCGTGACTGTCTGTACAAGTTCAGCTATTTCAATAATGAAGACGTTGAAAAGAGCAGCTTTTGACAACTCCTGGTGGTAGGCCTGTTTGTAAAAGATTAGATTTGAACAGATCGTTTCCATATCTGAATTTGCATGATCTTTGTCCAATGAATGCTTTATCCAGTTTAGCTTACTGTGTTTTATGCCAATCTTTGTCAATTTTAGAATAAAGTTCTCTTTTCGTACCAGATTATAAGCTGATGTGAAATCGACGAAAACAGCCGTAAGGATATTTCTTGCAACAAGTGCATCTTTGATAAGTTGGGAGGGAGTGGCTACTTGTTGGTTTGTTGATCTCTGTGGCCTAAAACCTGCTTGTTCCATTCTAAGAATGTTGCTGATTTCAAGGAACCAGGTCAGCCTCGTGGTAACCATTCTTTCCACGAGTTTAGCCAGCATGCTTGTGAGAGAGATAGGCCTATAGTAGTCAAAGTTGCTAGGGTCTTTGCCCTTTTTTAGCATTTGTATTACCATGGCAACTGCCCATTAGATAGGTACGAGACTGGTCTCACAAATTTTTTAAATTGCATCAGCAGGATTTTTCGGCATTTAGATCCATTCTAAATATTTTTATTTATTTCAAATGGCAGGCGTTTTGATAGCTATCATTAGCCCTTTAGTTGACTTCGGGCTTCACAGAGGGAAGTAGCAGAAAGTCGAGGAAGGGGAGCAGAAGAGCGATTCACAGATGTAAAAGAGGCAGACAGACACAAAGGCAAAGAAAAAGGTAAAATGAGTACTGTGAAAGTGGTCGAATATGGCATACAGTGGGGCCATGGTATTTTGAAGTCAGAAGTCAACTGCCAGCTTATAGACTTTTTTTGCCGTATGAGTATACGTTGCCCAGGGTGCACCACGTGGAGGTAAGTCTATTGCACACTCCTCATTGCAAAACTAGGTTTGCTATTAATTATTTTATTATTTATTTTGCAAAAAAAGCTAATTCTCCGTTTATAAATATGTTCTAAATCCAAAAAGAAAGAAAGCTATAATTCATGTCCTTCTCACACTATGAGAAAGAGCATTATGACAATTGCACAATGCAAGCATAATTGAAAATATAACTTTCAGACCGAGCGAATGGGAATGCGTACTCAACTCTATTTACATTTGTTGAAAGTTCGTAGGTCAGATAATTGGGTTACCTATAACATCCTTCGAAGGAGAGAGGGGGGGAGGGAGGCTAACGGAATTACCATCAACCAGCCCACAAGTAGATGGATTACAGGTGTACACCACGAGGCCACTAAGAACTTGTGCGTTGGGTGTAATTCCTTGCATTACTGACAGCCACCTTCCCCCCCCCCACCCCCCCACAACTAAAAGGTGTGTGCAAAAGAGAGATCAAATATGTGGATTCGCAGTGTGTTCTTGTATTTTTTAAACGAAATGGAACTGACAAGTCAATTTAAACAAATTCAAAGACGATCTACCAACTGGGGGGGGGGGGGGTGTGGGGGGCGGATGGCTTCAAAATCATGTGAAAACTTGCCGGCCAATTTTTTTCATGCGAACACAAAGCTCTTGAGTTATGAACGCACTCCCTTCTATTTACCTTCCACTTCCAATGTGTTTTGATATAGTTCGTTTATGAAATTTTCGTAGCATTTTTTGCATAAACAAATTATTTGTGTGCATTATGCTATTTGCAAACTTCAATCGTCAAACCTTCAAATCGAATAAAAATTGTTTAATTTGAGCACCATACCTCGATGAGAAAAGTACATTCTCCTGTTAGCTAAGTTATTTTTTACAATTCAAGTAATAAGGGGTTTAAGGTGGGTGTCAAAGTTGTAACCTTTTCCCCTATCTCTTTGCTTGGCCTTGCAAGAAAGGAAGGCCCTTGAATGCACATCTTTCAGTCGCATGAAAACACTTTTATCGAGTTCCCACTGAGATGAACTTATATTATCATCAACCAAACGGCCACTTTTTAAGTGCCGAAAGAAAATATGTCTATGAAGTTAGCAAGATCAAGCTCTCTCACTCTCTCTCTCTCTCTCTTTGAAATGAAAAGATGATATAACAAAGTATGTCTATTAAATAAAACGAAATCAAATTTTAAATGCATTAAGATTCCATCATTCATAGATTCCGCCCATTTGGTTTCTAAAGTTTTCTATCCGTTTAGACAACTCATCGAGATTAAATAAAACATCTTAATTTTGATTGACCACAAAAAGACCTATGAATTTAAGTTAAAAATTAAGAATCCTCGTGGGTCCTCGTGGTGTGTACGATAGACTTACCTCCACGTGGTGCACCCTGGGCAAAGTATACTCATACGGCAAAAAAGTCTATTAGCTGGCCGTTGACTTCTCACTTCAAACTACCATCACCCCACTGTATGTCAAATTCAACCACTTCCACAGGACTCATCTCACCTTTTTTCTACCTTTGTGTCTGTCTGTCTCTTTTACGTCTGTGAATCATTATTCCGTCCCCCTCTCGACCTTTTCACTTTGATGTCCCTCTTCCTTTCTGTGAAGCCCGAAGTCAACTAAAGGGCTAATGATACCAATCATAACGTCCGCCATTTGAAATAAATACTTTTAAACTAAAATAGAAAGCTTAGAGATAAAAAAACAACATCACCAAATTTTCCGAACTGATATCTCGCATAATTTTACTAGGCGTCAAGGTTGTGACTGTCTTCAATATAATATTCCAATTATTAGTTAACATTGTTTGCCAGAGCCTATTTTGGCCTCTTTGTTTTAACGATTAAACCCATTTGTAGAGGTTACCCTATAGCCAAGGCAAGATCTCCGAAAGCGTTCTCTATAGACAAAGAAAAGTGAATTGCACGATTAACGTTCAACCTTGAAGATTATTGTACATTCTCACAAATCTAGAAATTTATGACAATAATTGGATTAATTGTAGCCTTTCTATATAAACAAAAGGAAATTATCGAGTAAAACTAAATTGATCTTCACTGAGCACTAATGCCGTACTAATCTCGTGTTCATATTTACACATTTTTCACTTCGTTGAACATATTTTTTCAGGTTTCAATGTTTAAAACCATTTTGCTATTCATTTAAAACTTCGTCATTATAAAACAATTAATTTTAAGTAAACATTTTGGGCATATCTGATTGCACTGTGTGTGTGTGTCAAAATAAGATTTTTCAAGTGAGGGTTAAACAGGTTAATCGAAAGAAAATGATTTTTCAATCGGAAGTATTTATAATTTTAATAAGCCAGTAAGACCACTGAGATAGCATCTTCATATAGCCTAAACCGAGACATAAAGAGTTGCAAATAAAAATAGTAGATATATATATCACAAATATGCCTGTTTACGTCAAAATCACTAATACTAATTGCAGAAACCATTAATATTTTAAGGAGGTTTCACTTAAACTGAAATCTCCTTAATCTGGAAAGTACTTCGTCTCGTGGGTGGATGAAATGGCATATCAAATATTTATTCACAGCTAATAATTCATTACTATAAGCAGTTATTTAATCAATAGAATATTCAATCAGATATCACCATAATTTCCCAGTCGTGAAAAAATTATGAAAATGTGAAGAAAATAGTGACGTAACCTACTTACTCAACAGGTCAATTGACGCTGAACATGTGAAGCAGGAATCTGATCAGTCATTTTGGAGATTAAATAATTTGAATTTTAGATCTTGATGTAGTGAACTACTCATTGAGTGTATATATATATATCCAAATCCTGTCTAAAATGACAAGATTTTTGTTCCGGTCCAACTCCTCCCCCACCCATCTCTCCTCCGCCCACACCTTATCGTTTATTGGGTATTAATATTTCCTATTTAAATCTAATTACGGCTTCTTTAACTAAACCTACTTATTTACTTTGTTTAACTTTATAGGGGTGTGCGATAGACTTACCTCCACGTGATGCACTCTGGGCAACGTATACTCATACGGCAAAATAGACTATTAATTGGCAGTTGACTTCTCACTTCAAATTACCATGAATCCACTCTATGTCATATCTGACCACTTTACAGTACACATTTTACGCTTTCTCTGCCTTAGTGTCTGTCTGTCTGTCTGCCACTCTTACATCTGTGCATCACTCTTCTGTTCTCACTCTCCACTTTTTCTCACTTTAATGATCCTCACCTCTGTGAAGACTAAAGTCAACTAAAGGGCCAATGATAACAGTCAAAACGTCTGCCATTGGAAATAAATGAATAAATAAATGATATTACTCAAGAATAATGTGCACGAAGGTAAGTTGGAATATTAAATTTAAGTACCAGACATTGCATAATTCATTGACAGTATTATAAACACGCTTGAAAGTCGATGAATAATTGGGTAATTAACATGAATGCTAATGTACGTAAACAGTAATAGGAAGAGTTACAAGGGTTTTAAGGTAGACAATTGGCATATTTGATCAAAGAATGTGGCTATAGACAATTTTTATGAAATCATAGGGACTATTGTTTCAGGTCACAATTTTTCCAGTGTCTAGTTTGTTTTGACAACTCTTAGTCTCTGAAGGAGGAGGCAGTGCATCTTCAATCGATTCACTCTCATTCTACGTGTTTGCAATTGAGCATACCGGAGTGAAGGATGAACCGCCACTGGAATCTGATGTTTTCTCACAGCATCTCCTCATCCTTTTCTTATCTTAAAGTAAAGAAATCAATTGGTGTTGGCCTTTTTTAAGTTATCCTAATCAGGAA
>UZAE01000835.1:0-17747 GCA_900617975.1 Rodentolepis nana | reverse complement strand
CATTTACTAGGTTAACGTAGTCTTTGTTTTGTCGGTAGTGACTTGGGGTATATCGTAAGAAGATATTTTTGACATTGCTGCAAGCTAACTTATTGGACACTTTAAAGTCAATATTTTACTAATCATCCTGAAATTTCCGTTTAACATGGAAGGTGGGAAGTGACAAAATAATCCAAAGGGAAATATTACGTTTCAGATCCATTTTTTGTTTATTTTTCCTTCGTCTTTTCAATAAGAGTTTGATCAGAACACACGCACATAACTTAATTCAATTAATAATTTATTAACAACTACTTTTTGCGTTCGCTTATTCGGGAAAACAGAAGCTTTAAACGTTTCCACTGCAAAATCTACACTCCAAAACTTTCCTATAAAGGGGTGTGCGATAGACCGACCTCCACGTGGTGCACCCTGGGCAACGTATACTCATGCGGCAAAAAAGTCTATCAACCGGCAGTTGACTTCTCACTTCAAACTACCATCACCCCTCTGTATGCCATTGTCGACTACTTCCACGGTGCTCACCTCCCCTTTTTTCTAACTTTGTGTCTGTCTCTTTTACATCTTTAAAACACTCTTCTGTTCACCCTCCCCTCTCGACCTTTTTTTGATTTGATGTTCCTCTCCTTCTGTGAAACCTGAAGTCAACTAAAGGGCTAATGATTACTATCATAAAGCCTGCCATTTGATATAAATAAATAAACTTTCGTATAAATCCTTAGACAACCACATTAAAGTTAATAGTTTTGTTTTCAAGTAGCTTGCCATTGATCGTATCGAAAATGGTCAGATGGAAAAAAAAACAAAGATTTGCATTAAACGAACGCAAAGAGGGGAACGTCATGACGGTAATTAGATTTAAAATCCATTCTGAGCCACTCTATAACAATTCCAGTGATGTAATATGCAATTCTTTGTGAACAAACTGCAAGTGCTTCATTACAGCAAAAAGCATTCGTGAAGACGGAATATTTGGGGAAGGGGGAAGTATGTGGGGGGAGTGGGGGGTGGGGGGAGGAAGGAATGGGAAGGGTGAGGAGGGTGTGGAAGAGGGTAATGTCATTTGTTGTGAACTTTTGTTCAAATCAAGAGTGCGATTTTAAGTGTGTAATTGTTTGCTTTTACGTTTGACGTCCTCTCCCTCTATGCCGAAAATTTCAAAATCGTATCAAAGGGAAAAATGAATCTGACGTGTGAGCTTACAAAAAGTGCAAGCGAATTAACTTTAATCCTAAACTCGCTACTTAATTAAATTAATATTAGATCTAAATTCTTTACAATTACTCCAAATAAGAATTTCGTCAAATGTTCATTTCGAACTTACTAAAATAGAAAATCTCTTAATTTTGTAAAAAAGCACAGCAGAAACACCCTTTTTCTGGTCGTAAAATACTGTCAGTTTTAATTAAATTGTAGATTTCCGCTTCCTCCTGCGACATCAGATAAGAATAATTTTTCTCGGGGATAGTTAAATTTGTCAGTATTTTTGCTCATTTCTGCCAGAAAAAATAAACAAGATTATGCAACTTTGCTCAACCAGATAATCGTGCCTGATAAATGGAAATTAACTTTAAAATTGCGTTGCAAATGGAATGGAATTCCTTGCTTAAGATTTGCAGTTTCACTGGGAATTTATCAATCTTGAAGTAAGAGAATTATGATAAGACACTCTAGATTGGAAGTAGTTGTATTCTTTAATTGCCTTTGAATAACACCCTACCATCTCTGTTCAATGAAATTCTATTTCATTTAAAAGTACTTCAAATATCGAATACGTCCAACCAACTGCTGAATAGTGCAATTGTTTCAACTGATGCTATTATAATTGGAATTGGCAATTATCACGTGTAATTAGACGTGTGAATCACCAAAAGACAACTATTACACCAAAAAAAATTGAACAGATATCCTGTTGACCCCTTCACCTCATTTAGTTTCACAAGCAACCTCGTGGATCACAAATCAGAACTCACGTTGTGCTCTCAAACTTTTTCCTAATGGAAAAATTTTACAAACTTAAATTGGGGGTATCGAAGTTGCTACCCTCAGACTCCAACTGATGTCAATCCTTTGTGCGTTAATTAGCCCCTACAATAAATTGATCCACAGTTTTATCAACTCTTCATTTTGGTGGTTATATTATTGACTAATACTTCTGTGTGTTATATAGTTATTAAGAAAAAAATCAAAACTTGCGATGATCATCAAATTAGCGGAACACCGAGAAAACATTGAATCCAACACATTATTAAACATTTACTTTAAAAAATAGTCAAAATACCTTGTTTTTCATACTATGGGTAAATCATCAAAAATATGCCTAAAATAGTACGAGATTTAAGAGGCATTCTTGGGCTGTGCGATAGACTTTCCTCCACGTGGTGCCCTCTGGGCAACGTATACTCATACGAAAAAGAAGTCAATAAACCGACAGGTGATTTCTGACTTCAAACTACCATCACTCCACTCTATGTCATATTCTACTACTTTCACAGTACTCATCCTACCTTTTCTCTGCCCTTGTGTCTGTCTGTCTCTTTTACATCTGTGAAACATTATTCTGCCCCCCCCCCTCTCGACTTTCACTCACTTTGATGTTCCTCCTCCCCTCTGTGAAGCCCGAAGTCAACTAAAACTAATGGTAAGTATCAAAACGCCTGCCATTTGATATAAATAAATATGACGTATTCAACAAGCGAATAAAGAGATTTTAAATAGATTTTTCCTGGCTTTCTAACCATGAGTTTACTCTCATTCACATTAAGATTGAGTACTATATTTGGGGATCTCGCTTCTCAATTATGCGTGCAAGGCTGGTTTTTGCAAACTCAAGTGAACCCCGCCACGTATTCTATTTAACTCCCAATGATGAACTCAAGTAATTGAAGAATGTCGAAAGATAAAGCATATTTGTATGAATTATCAATGAGAAGGGGGCAATTAATGCGATTTGTAAGGCTATTGGGATGGAGAGAGGTGCGTGGGGACGGTGGTGATTATTTGAATTTAGGAGTTCTGACGGAGTGTTGGTAAGTCTTTTCGTGGTAAAATTGTACAGATTGCACGTAAAAAGAACTTCACTGATTTAAAATCTATAAACCGCAGAATGAATATTTGAAGAGCTTTTAATAACCTCATGCATTAATTGGTTATGCTATGCTATGGATTTTAATTGGAGAAAATTCAGCTATCTCTCCAAACTTTGAAGAAGAGCTTTGAAAAAGCTTCACAAAATCGTCTCCGATGAACCAATAGAAAAAGCAAACAAACTGTCAAATTGATCCCTTCGATTCGTTATTAAGAAAATTAAAAATATTTTGATAAATTACGCTTGGTAAAAAAGGAACAGATAGCCAACTCTGGAGTGAGATATAATTTGCTCGGAGATTTAAATCTCAGTTTAGAATGGCTGGAATAGTACTCGCACTGATTAAATAGAGTTATACGGAGAGGTTGAGACTCTAAATGAAAAGTACCAGTTAACTCCTGAACTCTTAACCCAACACTAATTCTGAAAGCTTATCGTGGTTTTGATTTAGACTCTTTTGTGGATAAAATGCTTCGGCAAGATGTAAACACCATCTCTTATTATTTGAGAGCTTGGGTTATGCGATAGGCTTACCACTTCACGTGGTGCAGCCTGGGCAAAGTATACTCATACGGCAAAAAAGGTCTATTAACCGGCAGTTGACTTCTCACTTCACACTACCATCACCCCACTGAATGTCATATTCGATTACATCCACAGTCCTCACATCACCTTTTTTCTGCCCTTGTGTCTGTCTTTTGTTACACCTTTGAAACAATCTTCTATTCTGCCCCCCCCCTCTCGTCTTTTGTCACTTTGATGTTCCTTCCCCTCTGTGAAGCCTGAAGTCAACTAAAGGGCTAATGACAACCATCAAGACGCCTGCCATTTGATATAAATAAATTATTGGAAGCTTCGGAAATCTTTCCATTAACAATGTTAACAATGGTATCCTTCAGTGCTCACAAAACACAAAACCTGGCACTTGTCTTCATAGCCTGGGCCTACTTCTGGTACTTGTATTGTTACTCGATCGGGGTAGGAAAGTAGAGTAGGATACTAGGCTCATAAATTTGCTATTAGACAGTACACACCCACACACACACACACACACACACATTCACAAAGAGCCGTTCCATTGCGTCTCGAGTTATAAAAGTTACGGTAGCAATGTTTTGCTTTCCCATTTCGTAGCAAGGAATTTTATTTGCATGTTGAACAGAATTCGATAAATTGTTAATGAACTGCAAGGATATTAAATTCCATTTCGAGATGTAACTGACTTGAAGCAGCTAATGTGGGTAATGATTTAACTTAAACCGAGTGCTCCACAAAGTTATTTCAATTAATTGAGTACTCATTCATTTGATTTGTTTATCTGGAGTGGCCTGATTTCAAACAAACTTAAATTAGCACGTGTGCATGAATAGCCTACTATCCACCTCCAACCCACCTCCCTTTGCAATTAATATTATTCATGCTTTTCATTCATCATTTCAAATACAACTTGCCTCCTACCCACCACCCCCCAACACCCTTTCTTTACTTTTCAAACAAGAAATCTATCCGACATCGCCTTCTCTGTCTTTCCATTCATTTGACCGGTAAATTCTACTCCAAATAGTCCAACAATTTCGCACCTCAAAATAAATCCCTAAATTACATGCACATTCATTGATAATTAACTCAAATACAATTTATTTATCAGTCAACCTGATTGGGCACTTTCACGATTATTTGCACTTTCTCTCATTTTGGTACTTTGAAGTTGCCATTTACCAACCACCATCGTGGAATGGCTAGCATTACAGAGAATTCGATGTGGAGCAGAAAACGCATCGGAGTACAAAGCAAGGCGCGGCTCGTGTCAGCTAATTGAATTACCCACGAAATGGGCGAAAGACAGTCGCTTCAATCTTTATTAGGCTGATGGAGGAAGCCATAAAAGTACAAAAAGTGCGCAATGCAAAGGTAAATAAAAAAGGTCATTACTTTTACGTGGAGTAATACCCAAGGCTCTTTGTTATAAATCAATCCACGATTAAACATGGTGGTTAATGGAATTAAAAAAACAAGAAAGCAAAAGCTTTTTATAAAAATTGAAGCTTTATGAAACGAACCCTCAAATCGAGGTTCTTCTCATAGAGACTATGCCTTGACGACCAAACCCTCAACATTTGCGACCAGGCGGTTTCGAGTTTATCGATGAACTTCTGAATTACGATTTTTGAGGATGGGATTAAGTTGGAAAGGTCCCGACCAGATCTAAAGGGAGAAGATTAGATACTCATCTAATCAATTTGAAAAGAATCCCATCTATTTAGTCATTGGAATTAAAACTTAAGTATTCACGAATTTAGGATGAAAATTTAAATTAAACCTATTTTCTACCCCTCGTCTCTGTTATTGCCACAGTTCTGACATAAAATTAATCATATTTACCGTAGCTTTTATCTGCAGACAAATATATTTTTGAGAAATTAGAGTTAGTTCAGCGACAGCGGCTGCTCTAATGACCTCGAAAGTCCTATATTTGAATAATATTGGCTCAGGTTCTATTCCTTCCCCCCCCCCCCCCCCCTACCACCCCAATTCCTCATCACTCAGAAAACTTCATTAAGCAGTGGTCGAATTAGTGAATAACCCAATCCAGAAATGATAAGGCATTGTTAATTGTCCAAAGACCCTCCGTAGATTAGAAACGAAATCTAAATCCACAAATTTTAATATTGATCTTAATATAGCCTTACGTGAACTCTAATGATCTCTGCAGAGGTTGCAAGCATGCTAGTTCACAATACATTAAACTGCTGTCCAAGATCACAGGACGCAGTGAAAAGTAATAAAATTTCCTCGAGAAACAGAGGAATGAATCATGCTATTTTAAGGTTTTACGGAGGAACGAATTCAATCCGACGCTGAATCGGATTTTATTTTAAATATGTCAATTAACTTTTGATCGAATTCATTAATTTATTTGCATTATCAAAATCCCAATCAATGGACTAACTTTGTAGTTTGATATCATGGCAATAATTTCTCAATATTACAGTTCCACTATAGCAAATATACTTAATTAATTTATATCCAAACTATGAGAAAGCATATCGTGTTACTTTCAATACACTCAAGAGTAACTGCTAATCGTCTCCTCTCGTGCGATGAGCTATCGATTCGATATATAATTGGATATCTTATATCACTAGTGGAGAATTTGTCACAGCAGCTATTGGCTACCCAGGCAGCCAATCATTTTTAATCTTTTCAAGCCTATACATAAAATGAAGTTATTGTGGATTGTGAGAAAAGCCCTCAGTTTGAACCGCAGGTTTTCTCTATTCCCCCACCCCCTTAAGCCTGATCAACTGTAGCTTTCATGCCGAGTGAAAAAAAACAAAAAAAGAAGAAAGCAAAAACATTCTTTAAGTTAATTCAGGAGGGCACCGCAACAACGCTAATCATCTTTTCCACTCTAAGGCCTAAAATTCTTAATGAACAACTAAACCTCTCTGATCAAGAGGTAATTTGGACAGAGTAATAAAACGTTATTCAGACTTCATGATTGGTATAAGTAATCTCGCTACTAAATGATGTAATCGAGCAGGTGAGTGTATTATATATAGCTAACCAAATATACACGGACTCGGATTTTTGAAAACAAAGAGCAATGATGCCAACGAAGATCAAAATAATTTCTATTAGTCGAGGTATGGGTTCACAAGCTCACCCGATAATCTCCTCCTTTTCGCTTGATCGCTTTGAAATCTGGGTTCGGGTTTGCTTATGGAGGTCAACCAGATTGTGCGCCTCAACCAAATCTGTAGGAATTTCACGAATTGCAAGCATGGCAAAACATCTTTCATCAGCCCATCCACAGAGTAAGTTGCATCGATTTTGCCATTGTGTCACACGTTGAGCTTCAGTGAGTCTCTGACGTTCCGCACCGACTGCTGACTGTAATGCACACCATCCAGTTTGCAGGCGTTTCCATTGAGTTTCAATCTCTTGAACACGATCTGGACACTCTTGTTTAAGACGTTTGCACTCCCTGAAATGTAATGGTTGCTTTTATCTATTTCGAAACCGCACACAGACTTTCGATCACCTTAAACTAGATGTATAGTAACTAATGCCAGTATATGATTGAGAAAGGCGTTTCAATTGTTTCTTACTGTTTATTCTTGATTCCAGAACTAGCATTCTTAGCTTAACTACAATTTCGCAGCAATGAAGATAGCGGGTCCTAGGCTCTATTCGTCTACAACATATTAAAAGTGAATGCGATCAGAAATGCAATATTTTCTGTTCATGCGAATCCTTGCCAATCCTCCATTTCAATATCCAAAAAAAATACCGCAATTTTCAGGTTCTACCAAGGCCAGTAAATAAATAACAAGAATTGGAATGCCATCTGATCCCGAACGTTATCTTCCTTGAAAGATTGCTTGATACAAGTCACAAAAACTTGCTTAACCCATTCTCACCCCCTCCTCCCTACCCTCCCCAACCCCCATATCCTCACACACCCCTCTCTCCGTAAAAAGGATGTCTAGGTATTTATCATTCTAATTAATCTATCCTCCTAGCATAACATGGAATGTGTCGGAAGTTGTGGTGATTAACAACGTAACGTAAATCCAGTTCGCGCATTCCATTCATTCACTGAAAGGGGGGGGGATTTTGTTTACAAGATGCATTTTCCCGATACCTTGAAAATACCAAGGGCGATATTTGAAAATAAATTTCCGAAATTGCCACAAGACAGTGCTCAAGGCTAAGTTGATCAGGATCGTTAAGTCCCCTGATTTTATCCTGTTTATGAGAATAAGATCTCAAAACGCAAATAAAAACGTAATCATCTAGAGAAAGAAAGCAGATTTCTAGGTAATTGAACGTGATTGACGTGTGTACGTAAACATATTGCATTTGTGTTTTCCAGGTATTAATTAGTAAGTGACTTAGCAAGCGTACTTAGCATCATCTGAATTAGGGTAGCATAGTGTTATAATATTCGTAATTTAAGAATAACATTATTGGATAGAAATGATCATTTGCAAGTAAATCGATTTCCGATATTCAAACTAACTTTCAATAGGATAAGATATCGGTCTTTTAAATTACTCTCTTCAAGAGACATATTACAGTATTAATCAACTAAATTGGCCACCCCATCAATATATTTATTTATATATTTTTACGTAATTAGATTAAGATGGAGATTAGTACTATGTCTATCTATTTAAGGTTAATTATTCCCTCTGTCTTTACGCATTAGGGACATTTTATCTAGATGTCGTTTGAAGGATCGCATTACAAGCTCTATTCACCGCCAAAAAATGGAAAATTTTGTAACATGATAGGGCAATTAGGGAGCTATAGGCGGATGGTAACTAAATGAAAACAATTGAATGAATAAATATGTACATTGTACTTTCACCTTAGTTCAACCACTCATCATTAACTTATGCCAACTTCATATGGATTTATTTAAAATAACAAGGCATAGAGATCACTTTAAGAATTTGAAATTTTCTGCTATTGAGAGGAGGTAAGTTTCATTAGAAGCTTATTTTCTCATACTTCTTTAAATTTATTCCACTTCTCCATGTTTTCAAGTGACTTCACTTTTTTCTATCAATAACGACCAAGGTTCCAAATTTTCTGGAGAGCACGATAGTGCCTTTGAAACTTACTGTTCCTGCTTGTCCACTTGCTTTTGTATGGCATTAACCTCCCGTCTTAACTTCTCCTGATTATTAAGGGCTTTCTCCAGACTATTGGAATCCTGTATATTGAGTTCCGGACGTTTAGCTTTCAGGCTAGCCACTCGACCAAGCATCGCTGTGCCCATTTGGTTGTCACGAATTTCTGGAGACTTTTCAGATATCCATTCAAGCAAATCATCCACATCAGACATGTAGGCGTGTACTTGCATGGCCGATTGGAGATTCTGCAGGAAAAAATTATTAGAATCCCGATAGCATTAAGCCTAGGATTAATGCAAGGATTATACATACCTCTTTTCTCCGCTTCATTCCCGTTCTTGTTGTAGCCCATTTCTGGGTCAACTCAGTCTGTCTATCTTGAACAGTTTTTAAATCTAATTGAACAGCACCTTGAAGACTTCGCAATTCCGGAGATATCTGCAACCAACCGCGAGATTCGGGCATTTCAGTATTTTTTAATCTCTGCTCTTCTACATCAATCTTGTTCGCTAAGTCATCTACAGCTTCATTAAGGATTTGAGCGCGTTTTGTAAGGTTTGTTAGTTGAGAAGATCCTGAAGTTGAGGTACTCTAAAAGAGAGAATAAAAAACGAGTGCAGACCGGGCGTCCATGACGCATCAATGATATATTTGAGTCACAATTTACCTCCAAACGTTCGGAAAACTTCGCCAGAATGGTTTCACATTCTTCCAGATCAACACCATAATCCTTAGTGTTGATGTCAGCTTCGAGACTAGCCAAAAATTTGTTGAACTCGTCGGCTTGAGTGTTGTAGGAATTAATGCTGATGCGTAGTTTCAGACGGAGCTCAATAATTTCGTAGTATGAGGCCAGCACATCATAGTTCCTCATGAGTTCGGCCTTAAACAGCATTCAAATGTTCGAATTAAGAAGCCAGCCATGTTTCAAATGTTTCGTTTTGCCCATAATTGTCTATTTTTAGTGTTGAAAAGTTTGCAATACTAGAAAGACTGTTAGTTGCCAGTACAGCACCTTATCAGAAAAATTTTATCTTATAATTAACCCCCGCCACCTCACTCCACCAACTCTTCGCTTGCAAGTATTCAGGAGTATTGGTCTTCAACACATATCGGTCCCTACCCCCCCCCTTCCCAAGCCAGATCCTCTCAGATTTTCCTGATCATCTTCTACCTGCAGCACCTCTCCCCCCCCCCCCCCCCCCCCACCTCCCCAACTATATGCTTCTCTAATCCCCTTGGTGAATCCCTCCCTCATTAAGTTACTTTATTAATTTTATGCAATTTTTTTCACTTTTTGAGGGCATTGATGACAACAGATCAATATGCGCTATTGACTGACCCGATGTCTCGCACAATCGTTAAATCCTCTTGTTACTTGCTCCTTGATCGGTTTAGAACCACATATCAATAACAATTGAATGATAACAACATTTTTAGATAGATTTATGATTGCTTTATTTTTCAATCCGTAATTAATCTGTGCGGTTGTCTCTAAGCAGACAATCTCAGAGCTTAAGAGACTCAATAAAATTTTAATCATCTTGAGTTGTGAAACGTCTAGAGTCTGAGAACAGACACTGCAAAATGCATCAAGGTAATCTTAATCAGACGATATTTCCAAATAAATAGCTTAAAAGTATTCTCAATGAAATTTAACTTATATGTGAAGAAATGATCTTTGAAACTAAATTATCAAAAGTAAATTTAGAGAGAAACTATAATAATAAACAAGAAGGGGTTCAGGAAATTAATTAACAAAGATCCATTATCATAGAAAGGCTTACCATATACCGGGTCAGATTAGCTTGGGTGTCTTTATCCCCCTGATATTCACCAGTACCACTATATTTCTCAGCCAACTTGAGTAAATCATCCCCAACAAGATCTCGAGTCCTGCCCTCCGAATGTGGACCATCACCAATGAATTTGCCTCCTTGGGTAGTTAATGATTGCTGTTGCAATCGAGCAGAAAGCGGCCCGATCGTGTTACGGAGGAAGGCGTTTACATCACCACGAAGACGTCCGATATTTTGGAATGCAGCTTTAGTTCCCTTGGAATCTGTCAGTGGGGCTAGTTTGGAAACCGGTTGGAAATGTTGCTTTATCCACTCCTGCGCCTCTTCAATATCATGAATATTCTGTCAAAATTAGAGAACAGTAATGCAACACTCAATCAAATGCAAATAAGCCAATCAGTTAGAAGGGTCCAATTCACCTGGAGGTACATGTGTTTAGCAATTAGATGCTGACTGCAAATGCCAATACGGGACTCCAGTTCTGATTTTTGACCCATCAATTGATTCGCAGATCTAGAGGCCTCCTGGAGTGTGCCAAGGTCATCAAGAATGGATCTAGCTTTCAAGGAGCCATTGCCAGTTAGATTGCGAACTCCATCCACAATTTCCTCAAACTTCGGCGATTGTGTAGCCAAACGAGAAGCGAGTTCTGAAAGCGCCTTCAGGTGTCGGGTCGCTGATTCATAATTCAAGTTCTGTAACCAAGATATAGGGATAAATTTCAATGAAATTGCCAGGTAAGTTATTTATTGTTATCTTCGAGGTATGCCCTACTGTGGTTGAGTGGATATCTAATAGAGGACTGTTTATTTGCTCCTTAAGCCACGCATTCTCAACTGAAATTTCTTCCTCCAATCTACGCCAGGTGATCATCAGTTGAATAGCATCAAGACGAGCTTGTAGCAGCTGTGGCAGCGAGACGTTTACTGTGTTTGAAAGCTCTCTTGCTTCAGCAACCATTTTAGGGCCTCCAAAATGACCATTTCTTTCTGCTTCTGTGGCTGTTTTCAGCAAAGAGTTAGCCCGAGCCTTCTGTGTCTCTTGAATATCTTTGGCCAGAACCTAAATAAAAACATAAATACATTTACAAGGAGAACCAGACATGACTCCTCGGTCCAACCGTCTCACCTCGTGCTTCTCTAGAAGCCTCTTCAACTCATTTGCATCCATATTATAGTTATCAGACATAAATTGGACCTCCGTTTGCTTGACTGCCTCAACCGCTTCATCCATAAGTTGGCCAAATTTGACAAGCTCGTTGGCTTGATCAAGGCGAGTGCTGCGATCAGCGCAAGTACTTCGAAGTTTATTGGAGGCCAACTGCAATTCCTGAATAGTCTGTCTCACTTTGTCCGCCTTCTTAGGATTTGATCTCGCCAATTCTTCACCTTTTTCAATCAGATGTTGTACCATTTCAAGTCCAACGTCAATCTAAAGTCGGAAGCATAGTGTTACAGGCAAATGGGAGGCATCATTGCGCCATTAAGCAAATGAAACCAAGACGAAAAGTAATGAATCATATTTTCTAGAAGACTGATTGACCCACATTAGAATATAGCTTATTTTAAATCCTCCGTTTTGACGAAACTACAGAAATGCTGTATTCTATTTGACTCAAAAACCCCAGATTAAGAATAAGAGTCTACACAAGCATTCACCACGGAAAGTTTTTTTCTACCACGAAGCCATTAAATGGGAGATACTCTCACTTTCACTCACATCAACAAGAAAGCGTCGATTTGCAGCCATTTTTCTAGCCATTCCACCGGAGCCTTTTGGTCCAGCTAGTTGATCATTTTCCGAATTAGGCACTCTTTCTCCATACCGTTTCATTGTTACGCGCCAATCATAGGTATTCGAGGCTAAAACCTGATTATCCATGATCCATTGGAGAGTCTCATTAGTTGAAATAAACCAATTATCGAGTTCAGCTCGAGCTTCGATCTGTCCTCGCATCTGAGCAACCATTTTTTGTATTTCTGCGGTTTTCTTGTGAGTTTTGTCTAACATTGTTTGATCCTCTTTCAACTTGTCTGATGTGTAGATCTGAAAGAAAGAAACCAAAATTAGCGCATACAATCTTAGTTGGCAAAAAAATTGTCAGTAAAAGTGCTAGTACCTCCTTAGCTTCCTTTGAACTAGTATGATATTTTTGAAGCTCTTCAAACTGATTCGACATTGTATTGCGGTCTTCCAAACTTGATGCTAACGAATCTAGCAATGCAAGACAGGCTTGTGGAGAGATCTCGGAAGGCGCAGAGTATTCTTGCGTACCATTTGTCGATGCGACTATTGTGGGCTGACCGATCTAAAGTGAGTGAGTAATATGCTTAAAGATATATGCTAAATCAATTGAAAACGAAGTATTAGGCCAACATACGTCCTCATCCGCACTGTTATCTGAATCTGTAGCAAGACCTCTAAAGGCACTTCTGACAGCCTGTTGAGCTTGAATTTGAACTGAATCTAGCCAGTGGTTCTCCTGTTTCCCGATAGCTGCAAATGCCTGCAAAGTAAAAACCAATTTAGTTGAATGAAGATTCAAAGTAATATATATCCACAAATTGAAAGTTATTCACCTGTCGTTTTTCCTCAATATTCACTTGAATTTCTAATTTGGCTAGAACATCGGCAACTTTATTCAACGACGCCTTGGCTTGATTGAGCTTATCAGGAATGGCGCTTCTTTCAACAGTCGTCTCGGACTTAATTTCCTGGGCCTGAGACTGGAGTCTACTTAACTGTTGTTGACGCAAGGGGAGTTCCGACTGGCAATCGGTAAGGCGTCTTCGCATTCGAGTTATGAAAGCTCGTCTCTTCTCATCCTCGGGGATGTCAGAGGCATTGGATTTGCCCTTTTTGAGAGCGACCAATTTGCCTACCAAACCCACCATAGCAGTACTAACAATTTGAGGCTGGAGTTCTTGTATTATGTTGTTCGACCAATCTTGAATTTGCTGGCAACCCTGTTAAGAATAATGAGAGCTCGTTAATAAATCAGGAGAGAGTAAAATACCTTTCAGGTTGCTTCTGACACTTTGAACTTATTTATTTCAAGCTACGATAATTCTTTATTGTTTGAAAACTTGCATTGTCTCTTATTCTGTAGCAACATTAACTGGTCTTCCGTTTTATTCCATTTTCATATACCACGAATTGCTGGCAATGAAGTCAAATATCAAATTTAATAAAGTCAATTTATTGCCTAAACTAATAAGGGACGCCAATCACATCGAAGAAAAGGAATTTCTCGGCACAAATAAACTAAACCCATTTAAAAGCTGATCAGTAAACTGATTACCTGGATTTTCCGAAAAGCCGCCCAGGGCGGTTAAACGGAAAATTCCATTTCGTGGAACTATTTTTGGAAGCCAAAAAACTCCCCACCAAATTAAGCGCCCATGGGCGATAATACAGAACTAAAATATTACACTTAAGAAAAACAAATATAGTCTAGTGCTCGCGTATTGCACATTCGGGATGACTCATCGAGTATGGGGAAAGTTAAGCTTCAGTCCCAAGTAGAGGAAAAGCTGTAAGACTCCATTTTAACTCTTAACCTCAAATAACCGCGGACTTTCGCTAAACCCCGATCAATAAGATCATTCTTATTTTGAACTTGGATATTGCAGACTCATGAAATAGTTGCGTGATCTGGACGTTGAAGTGTATAGAAATGATGAACTGGTTAGTGGGTACACGCTAACGGACGGACTTTCGGAAAACTCCGAAACATACTAGCGAACATAATTTTTAAAAAAAAAATAAATAGAGAGCCGTTAAAAAATATGAATTCCAACTTACTTCCAAAATGCGTTGAGCATCAAGTTTGGACTCAAGACACTCACGTCGTTGCTTTTGAAGGGCTTTGGTCTCTTTAGTTGTAGCTTCCAATAGATCCTATTGAACATTTAACATGGTATAAGTTATCTTATAATATTAACAATAATGGGAAACAGAATCGAACCCAATGAAGAGTACATACCAACTTAATATTAATATTTTTAATGATTGTTGATGTCTGCGAATTCGAAGCATCGGAAGAAAGTGAGTTTATAATACCATTGGAGTCTATTTTGACAGAATTGGTTTCCTTTTCGATGGCTCCAATATCTCTTTCCTGAGACTGTAAAATTCGTAGAAGTCCTTCCAATTCATTGACGGTCAAACTCTTCTTGAGGTCATCTCTCACAAGGGCCTAAATTTATCACAGAACAAGGTAAAAAATGGTGCTTAAATTTCTATTAACAATGGAAATTGGTTTTTTTACATTTGACTTTCGATTGCTAACTTGAATGAGCAGACCGTCGACTTTGCTGATGACTCCGTGTATTTTGGCTGCTTGCTCCAATTGTTCGGCATATTTGGAAAGATTTTGTTGAACGCGTTTCCAACGACTGACAATATCGGATGTCCGATTGGTAACATAATCAGTAGTTTGCTTGTGTAAAACCCCAACAGAGGCGTAATTGGAAAGTGAAGGTCTACGAAGACCATGAATAATTCGATCAGAAAGAGAGTTGAATTCTCTGATTGTAGCATCATTAACAATCTTGCCCGCAGCTGGTTCGTTGATCTTCTCCTTCAGAGCGATACAGTGGTCATAATCTAATCCAAAATCACCCTTCGATACAATGATATCTTTTTCACGGAGCCATCTTTCCAAAGCATCAGCTTCATTTTGATAGTGGATTAGATCTCGAAAAGCATCCACCGAATTTGATGCTGACGATAAAGCGGCTTTAAGGTTCTTCCACCGTGTACTAATATCCTGGCAACGGGTAGCGATGCGTTTTCCAACAACAGATCCACTCCTTCCAGCAATCTTCTCCTCCTTTTCGGCTAACTTAGTTCCACGCGTAAGTAGGTTCTCAATATGGGCTTTATTGGCTGATACGGTTGTCTGAAGAGATAAGAATATATAAGCGAGGTCATTTTCGAATCATAAATGATCTGGGCCAATGAAATCTTACTTGGAATCTGTCTTGACGTTGCAAAATTTGGATTTGCATTGCTACAGCATCTTCTCTTTCATCAATCGAACCATTCTCATGGCTTGGTTTCCTATTATTTAGGCTTGGTGAGACCTTTAAGTTGTTATTCAGCTCAACCTCACGTTCAGTCAACCAAGATTCAACTTCTTTTGCATCTTCTTCCCACGCAACCTGTTCCAGGCGACGATTTAGACTCTCCAATTGGTTCAGGCAGGCCTAACAACATCGAGAAGTGTGTAAGGTGGAAAATTCTATATGTCAACTTTGACTAATGAACCAGCTTAAGCATACCTGCATAACATTTGATCTTGCGATCTGCATTCTATTCACTACATCATGGATCTGTTTCGAAGCATAGTGTTTCTTTTGTATCATTAGATTTGCCGAAGATGTCAAAGATGCGATTTTATCATCATTTGATTGCATCATTTTAGTGATACTTTCCGTTCTTTTAATCATGCTTTTCACCTAAACCCAAGATTAAATGAAGATGGTTGTAGTGAGTAAGTCAATTTACTTATGATATATTTTTGGAAGAAAATTGCTCACGTCTAAACTAGACTCAAGTTTATCACAACTGGCATATTTTGAATTGGTCACAGAGGTACTGCATTCCAGTTGAATGGCCTCTATTCGAGCTTGCTGAACTGTAGTTTGACCTATGAACTTGGACATCTCTCGCTTTAGAAGAAGAAGGTCCAGTATTTGCAGAATCCAGCGATTATAATTCTTCAATCCATCCTCGATGCCACGTAGGGTCATCACCATTTGATCCACCTTATTTTTCAACTGCAACGAAAAAATGTGAAACTTAAAAAAAAAGGAAATAATTTTCATGATGAACCATAAGATAAACTCAAACTTACGTCACTGGAAGCATAGTGGTTTTCTTCAATCATAGATTCAGCTTCGGCAATCAGTTGCATCGAGATCGGTTTCCAATGTTGTTGCAATTCATCAGACATGCGGAAATAGTGTGCTTGCATCAATTCACCTTGACTGCAATCAATTGATTCTAGTGCTTTCTGAGCTTGATTTGCATGACCATTCAGTTGCTTTTGATCCAACATTGCAAAGGCTTCTGCAGTGGTTCTAGCAATCGGTTCAATTGAGGTGATTTCATTCTCCATCTCAGTGCACCAAAAGAAGACATCTCGAATCTATTTAGAGCGAAAAACGGGGCATTAATAGTAATTCATAAGACTGATAAATTAATTAATGTTGGGGAAGTGCTTACTGTTTCACAAAATTTCAGATATTTGCTGCATTGATTGAGGAATTTCCTTCTTTCAATCATTTTAGCATTCAATTCTTTCCACGCAGACAGAAGTTGTTTAAGTCGACTGGAAATGATGGCTTCTGATTTAGAATTTCCATCACTTCGGTTCTTAAAACCCTGTAGAAATAGAAGCAGTTCCTGACCTTCTCGAGCTGTATCATCGACCTAAAGTGAAACGAAACGCTTTCACACAATCAATAATTATTAATGAATGCTGTGATGCGGTTTGAATCCCTACCTGCTGTTGAATGGAAACAAGCTCCGTCTCCAGTATTTCATGCTTCTTAACTTGAGCACCAAGAATGGAGAGGCTTTTAGGCAACACACTACTCAAAGCTGTGAGATGAGCGCTGCGGTTTCTAATTACCTCCATTAAGTCTGACCATAATTGACCGAAGCTAAAAGACAAGGAGAGTAAATGATTAAATGTTTAAGATATTCTACAAGAATCGCCTGGAATAACAATACTCCCTATAAATGCTTGATAGTGACTCTTTCAATAAGGAATTGATTAGCCTGTCATTTGGTATTGTTAGCTCAATAAATTCTTTATTATTTTTATATCCTTCGATCAAATTTGCTATCATTGTTAACAAGACAATGTAATTATTCAATGTAATTTCAATTAGTATTCTATCGAATGTTTAACTTCAACTACTTATCTCACATATAACCTTGAGAAATCGATTTCCAACTTACTGGGAGGACATTTATTTTCCTACCGATAAAAGGATATCTTCTAAACCACAAATCATTCATCGAAAGCGATTCCTTTTTCATTTAAAAAGGAATTTTTGAGAAGTTCGTATGATAACCAGTACCTGGTTATATCGTCACTGGGCGAAAAGATGGTTAACCTCTCCACTCCGACGAGTGTGCCTCGATTTTCGAGATAAACAGTAATTGACAATATATATATATATATATATATATATATATATA
>UZAE01000834.1:0-17759 GCA_900617975.1 Rodentolepis nana | reverse complement strand
GTACACCCTGGGCAACGTATACTCATACGGCAAAAATTCTTTAAACCGGTCGTTGACTTCAGACTTCTAACTATGTCATATTTCATCACTTCCAGAGTACCCATCTTACCTTTTCTCTGCCTTTGTGTCTGTCTGACTCTTTCACATCTGTGTATCACTCTTCTGTCCCTCCCTCTAGTACTTTACGGGACCCACCTTACCTTACCTTTTTCTCTACCCTAGTGTCGGTCTGTCCCTTTTGCATCTGTGAATCAATCTCCCCTCCTCCCACCCACACTCTCGACTTTTTGTGCCTCCCCTCTATGAAGTTGAAAGTTAATTAAAGGACTAATGATAACTAACCTAAAGCCTACCATTTGATATTTATTAATTATTATTATGTTAGCTATCAATTGTGGTCATCTTCTACAATCTGTTTCATTATTTCCCACGATTTGGTAAGTTTAAAATTGGTGGCCTCGGGCCTTACCACTTCAAAATCCAACGATCTCTTTGCTGCTGCCCAAACAGTAACTTCCGATTTCTGATTGGAGGCCATTTGGGATGTTGTTCGTTGCCTGCTATAGGCGTAGCTTCTACGAACTGGTTCCTGTACCTTAGTCCCTACAAGCTAATAAAGCCCTCTAAACTGGTGATTTCGGTTCTTCCCACACAGACGAATGCATACACGAATTCTCTCCTACCCCGAGAGTAATGACTATTACCTTGATGGGTAGGGCATCAAATTTACGAAGAAAATATGGAATTTTAAGCGTAGACACATTGTGGTGGATTTTGTAACATGAACTTGGTCAAATCCTAGTGTATCACGAAACTCAATTTTTGAATTTTGCGGTCAATGACTTATTAAATCTCTGAATTCTTACTGACCGATTTAAGACGGATGATTGATTCTCGAACGCACTTTAATATCTGAGGGTGTGGAAAGTACATTGCCATTAGGACACTTGGCATGAGAATCCGTGATTTCCAAAAAAATTGGCAAATACCACACATAGACACTCCACTGCTTTACCACGCTAGTTTGAAGGAATGCATAGATTGGAAAACATTAATGAAGATTCTGCCCATGTTATTATTCTAAAGTGGGGTGTGTGATAGACTTAACTCCACGTGGTGCACCCTGGGCAAACATATTCTCATACGGCAAAAGTCTATTACCTGGCGGTTGACTTCAAACTGCCATGACCCCACTGTATGTCATATTCGACTACTTTCACATTACTCATCCCACCTTTTTTCCACCTTATCTACATTCGTCTTTGATACACTCTTCTGCCCCCCCCCCTCTTGAATTTTTTACACTTTGATGTTCCTTCCCCTTTGTGAAGACCGAAGTCAACTAAAGGGCTAATGATAACAATCAAAACGCCTGCCATTTGATATAATAATAATTATTCTATAGTAAGAGAGGTTGTAATGTGTCAAACTTATTTCGTTTCCACCTTGTTTGAATTTACAATTAGTCTAATTCGAACGAGGGGCGTGGTTAACAATTGTACTGATTTAGAGCGGCATCAAGGTACAAGTAATAGTTGCTACAATATCTATCGACAAATGAAAGGGTTTGTGGAGTTTCGATGCTCTCCCAGGTGGAGAAGTGACTCCCATCCACAATTATACCCTAAGAACCCCCTGCTCGAACCTAATGAACTTTGGGGGTAGCATGAAACTACAGCGTCCAACGGGTAAGAAGATTGATTTCTGGTTTGGGCAAAGGGTACTTTGACCGATTATGAAGGAATGAGGAGGAGGGTGGGGGGGGGGGGGTGAGTAGGAGAGGGAAGCGTCAGGTTGAGGAAGGGAAATTCAGATTGCTGAGAATAGGCGCGCTGAGGTACGATAAGGCCAATTTACTAAGTTTATTGACAGTTAGGGGAAATGTATGAGCCAGAAAGAGAGCAATTCATTGCTAAACTGAGCCGGCTCGTAAGTAAAAGTACGCTGAAATAATGGATTGTTGATCTATCTTTTATTTGCTTTCACTTACTTATATGTATTAACTCATAGTTTCGAGTAAATCTATTATACGCATCAATTCCCAGGTGCTTGTATCTGATTTCTCCTGATTGAAACAATATTGTCTTTCAATTCTCACATTTCTGAGTACATAGAGGAATTTAAGGTGCGCTCCAGTTTAAAATGTGCACCCATTTAACTCAAAAATGGATAAAAGGGCAGGGATTTTGAAGCAGCAGAACACGAGCATTCAAAATATAACACAAGTATAACCATAGCAATCATGCCTTTTACTGCCCACAATTAAAGGCACCCTCATATACATGCCGACAAATATTTATTAACAATAGAGACGACTATATTCATCCCTACTCATTTAGGCAAGTTTTCAAGCAATCACTGAGAGTAGAGAAATTATTGCCATTACTTCTACAGCCTCCAAAAATGAATCTTCTGCATTGACCGACTTTCACATCATATCCGAATGAAGGGATGTACGCACGGCAATCACCTCTTATCAGCGGCTTCCTGCATCGTTCGGGCATTTTAAAACCTGCATTGACAAAAATCGACGTGAATCAATATCAATTTAAAACAAAAAACGTGTTGAATTAAAACACGATTTTGGTTTGTAATTGCCCAAGCTTTTACATCTAAGTAATGTCAAAATCAATACTCGATTTCGAAATTCAAGCTATGCTTGTCCTGCGTTCATCCCGCGCCTACAAAATATGTGCTGCTCTAGTCGTAATTAGTGACGATTTTTACTGATTGGTTTCGGCATTACGCTATTAAAACATTTTAGGGCTCTAGATGATTTGATAGTTAAGTCAATTTGAGAAGGCAAGGTTCATGTTTTAAAATAAATAAAAAAATGAAAAAAAAATCTGTCATACCTTCAGTAAGGTTAGCGTTAACGATCCAGACAAGCAAGATAATAGCGAACATAACCGTCAGAAAAATGAAATGCTACAGCTAAGTTTCTCAATTTAAATGTATTCAAGCGCTGTTGTAAACGAGGATTTGGCTTGGTTAAATGCAGAACAGCTGTGCAGACATTTCAGTTTTTGGACAAGTGCACAGATTCGAAAGCTGGTTTAGCTTTTCAGGACACCTTTCACCGAGATGTGCCCTCACCTCTCTCCCCCCCCCCCCACACTAGACTAACCATAAATAACTAACCCATTTGCTCCACATACAGAATGGTCTAGATAGCTTTTAAAAGATAATTGGAGAATCAGTCAATCATACCTTAAACGCGCGTAATCTACCCAGTAGATTTGGTGCCTACATTTGATTGGATTATTTGTTTGATTGAATTACTGTTTGGCCAATCATAACGTAAGAAGAGATGGGATCTTTCACAGATACTTAAGCAAAATAGTATAAAGTCACACAGCAGGCAAATACACTAAAGTCAAAAAGTAAGCTAGTATCCCAACAAGCGAGGGAAATGATTTCTTTTAGGCTGCAACTTTTTCGAGCATTGAAACAATTTCGGAGAGTTTTCGAGTCCTTGCTTCATCGCAGGCCGTTTTGCCATAGGCGGTTTTCTGGTTGATGTCGACATTCGCGCCACCTTCGGATTCTGGAGAAATGAGGTAACGAATAACTTCCAACTGACGATTACAGACAGCAGTGTGAAGTGGGGCTCGACCTTCGGAGTCCAATTCCTGGAGCAAGTAAATAAGGTTAAAGGTTAAAACATTTATTTGTTTCAAATGGCAGGCATTTTGATAGTTATCATTAGCCCTTTAGTTGACTTCGAGCTTCACAGAAGGGAGAAACATTAAAGTGAGAAAAATTCGACAAGGGGAAAGAAGAGCGATTCACAGATGTAACAGACAGACACAAAGACAGAGAAAAGGCTAGATGAGTACTGTGATAGGGGTCGAATATGACATACAGTGGGGTTATGGAAGTTTGAAGTCAGAGGTCAACTACCAGTTAATAGACTTTTTTGCCGTATGAGTATACGTTGCCCAGGGTGCACCACGTGAAGGTAAGTCTATCGCACACCCCCTAAAACATCGTTTAAGGGAAAAAGGACAGTGAAACGCCCAAGCAATACTTAATAAAAACTTTGCAGAATTAAATCCTCTATTGCGACTTTCAAGAGAGAGAGTGAAATGATTGCTAATGCAGAGGTTGAGAAAAAATACCTAATCAAAAGAACCTTAGCTGATTCGAAGTTGGTTTTCTGCTTTAAACAACAGGCAGTCCATCTCAACACAACCGGATTCCACGTTAACTGAGGGATTATACAAATGAAAAGACAACATTTTGGCACACAACGGAGCATAATCAAGCAGCAAATAGGCTTAATCAGGCCCTGAAATGCAGCAAAATAGTAGAAAATAAAGAAAGGTGTTAATCATTGATATATTTACTTGAAGTGTCAATCCAAAGTGCTTATAGAGTCGAAGTTGGTTAACTTGTCCATGCATTGCGGCTTGATTTGTTTCTCGAGCTCTGAGAGACTTGGAGTCATGTATTAAAGCGCCAGACTCAACCAAAAGATCAATAAGCTCCTTATTTGCTTTGGATCCACGGATGGCGTGGGATAGAGCAGTGAGACGAGATCGGTCAGTCAAATTAGGGTTTGCACCTTTCTTCAGCATCAATTCACAGGCTTCATAGTGGCCATTGGCTGCGGCTATGTGCAGGGGAAGTCGCGTTTCTCGATCAGGTACCTACAAATTGAAAATGGAGAATAATAAACAAAATTTCACGTTGCTTTAATTGACTAGCGCTAGATGTAAATCTAAGATATTTAAATTCATAAGTTCTGTCAGCTGATTGAGAGCGGCTAGGACATTCAACGAAACAGTTTTAAACGTACATACCCTTATAGAATGTAAATCTCTAAAAGGACTTTGCTTTCTTAACGCCTAAGGACATTTAGGAGATGCGAAATGTGCTATGCAGAAATCAAGTCTTCTATTTGGGCAGGATAACTAGAAGCAAATAACAGGTCTACTTTATACTATTCAGTAGCATATCCCACAAATAAAGTATTTATGTGCTATTGATGTAAAATAATAATTGAATAACTAGTAATTATTATTGATACAGCGAATAAAATAAAATTTATTTCTATGAAATACTATTATTCACACTATGCTGTAAAGCATTCGAGGCGAATAGCAATAATTGATCTGCTAATAAAAAGGGGAATTTAGGCATATTCCCCACCAGGTTGCAGATAGTAAAGCATACATTGGACACTGCACTATCCACAAAAGAAAAAAATCTCCCGAAAATAAAATGGAAAATAAGCCAAAAGGCAATAGTCAGGAGGCTGTGAGTTCATTCGCATAGAAAAAACTTTACTTACATTTTCTAATTAGGACATTTCATCTAGATACGATTGTTTTCTTTGACCAAATTAATTGGTGGATAAACTGGACTAATTAGCTCTATGCAAGACTCGACTTTGTTTACAAAAACTTCCAAGAAATTAGTATTTCATAAAGTAATTAAAAGCTCAACTTTTCTACTCCACT
Organism: Rodentolepis nana; assembly: GCA_900617975.1. Classification (NCBI taxonomy): domain Eukaryota; kingdom Metazoa; phylum Platyhelminthes; class Cestoda; order Cyclophyllidea; family Hymenolepididae; genus Rodentolepis; species Rodentolepis nana. Next base: position 12,294 of record UZAE01000834.1, on the reverse strand, counting down.
ATCGGCAATCACTTAGCTCAAGCATACTAACACCCAAGGGTGGAGAGCAAATCCACCTAAGAAATCTACAATTTTCACTCAGAAAATCACTTACGTCGAAACTGTGGGTCACTGTGTAAAGCTGTTCGAGCACAAAACAATCATTCGCCTCCGCTGCACCACAGAGAAGATTAGGTAGAATTCGTTGAGCCCAGAGATTACTAGACCCCTCCACGGTAGCTTTTGAGAAGATATATCCGACATGTCCCACCAATTGATTAATCCCCTCAGATCCACTGGATACGTCTTGGAGACTGAAATTAGGGGGCTGAGCGACATTTACTTCTTGAGCCGGGGGCAGAGTGACCTCGCCCCGAAGGTCACAACGAAGCATTCGACGCCGCACCTTAATATCATTGCTGACACCCAATACATAAGAAAGCTTCGCAAGAGCAGCTTCTGGAGTCATATCCTAATACGAAGAGTGTGTGGGGGGTGGGGGGAGTAAGTTACGAAAATGGGTGCAGAAAAGGGCGTTCAATAAGAACAAGCAGGACTTACATAGCCTGGAATAACGCCGACACTCTCGAGTACCTTTCCAGTTGAGTACTTAGGTTCAGTTGAGCCATGCCAACATTGAGTGATGTTTAGAATAACAATACCTTCACTTGTTGCTTTGCTAAAAATTTCGAGGATATCTCGGCGAGTGGATGGCACGTTACCGGCGCCATAAGTTTGTAGAATTACACCTAAAACACCAACGACAGAATAAATGGTCATACATCGGGGTCTCAAGTCCACGGAAAAACACAACTCAGTCACAACTTTATGACGCTTGTGATGAAGTAGGGCGCATTCTAAGAATTAGCATGTTTTAACTCTCGAACCCTCCCATGTCTCTTGGACCACTTTAATAAATCTCTATGCCCCTTAACTCTATCTTGACGTGTCTATAAATAATGATAAACTTTTAAATAGACCAATATTGATCAATCTAAGTCAAGGATCAAAAGTTCGTGCACATTCAGTAGTGTGGAAAATCAATTCTAAGCAGAATCCAGGTGGTCCTATGTGACCTTCCCTTATCCAAATCACTTTGATGAAGTAGTTTGGAAGAGTTTTATAAAGCAAAGAAATACAGCAGTAATCTATTGAAATTGCAAAGTGGGATATTTGCTCCAACGTAACAAATAAAAGGGATGAATTAAATTGCTGGCAACAAAGTATCACGCGTAAGAGTCCACCAAATTAGTGCGTAGGAAATTAGTACTTGGAGTACTTCATCGTGAATTTTGATAAGGTATCCGATCTAACACTCTTCGAGAAACTAGTTGACTAATAAACTACCACTGGGTCACTTCAAGCTGAGTATGGTTGACTCCCCATTGCCACCTTGTTTCTACATTTAAACAAGTGCAGTTGGCTCAACGTACTGAGCATTGAACGCCTATGGTTGTGATTTCGATAATTGTAAGCATTTTCGCATAAGGCAAAAAGGCTTAAAACTATTCCCTACTTTTCATTGCTAATATTATTTGCGGTTTTAAATGAACTAAGTTTCGCAACTAAATAATACGAGAGGAAGTGGAAGTCTCAAAAACTCAAACCTTCAATCGGTACTTTGAAGAAGTTCTCGACGGTCTTCGCAGAGATTGACGGGAACATCCTCAACATCACAACGTTCCGACTCAACGATTCAATAACGTGCAGACTTCTACCCTCCCCAGGACACCGTCGAATATTCGAGAGGTGGAATTTAATATCGATTCCAATCCTAGCCAGCGGAGGGTAATTAGGTGATGTGAAAGCATCAAAATCCGTGGCAGAACACTTTACCGATCTGTTTCCACGTAGTAGCTAAAGGAAACGCTTATTTAAGGTGAAGAAGGAATTTTATACCGACAAGTTTCAAATCACTTGTCCACTTTAACAAGTGCCACTACTTAAAAGATATTCAAAACAAGATAAAAACCTCCACACTATACCTGGTAACACCCATTATGACACTTAAAAAAACGTCAAACTATTTTGTGATTTGCCAAGAGCTGTCTGTCGCTAAATAATTATATAAAAATCACAAAATTAAAGCAATAAGAGGTTTTAGTAAAAATCAAGGAGGAGACTAAATGCATTAGTTGATTATTGACCAGTTGCCCTAAGTAAAATACAAGTGTTTTGGTGTAAACCAATGCTTAATTTTGTTTATATTTTACGAGATTCAATTTGATAAACTAGCTTAGCTGGAGTTATAATAAAATTACTTTACAATAGGCAAGTTCCATCACTTTCAGTAGTTCTAAAGGAGCGGTTAAAAGACCTGAAATGTCTAGGATAAGATAGTGGAAGTGATATAAGAGTAGCAGACAAGCTCCTTAGTTTTCATTTAACTTTGAAGGATGAGGGAATCGATTATTGCAAAATTTGTCAAAGATTGTCTCTAGATTTTCCTTAAAGGATACTAATATTTGTATTTCAGAATTCAACGCTTATAATTTTATATGTTTGTTGGTTAAACTTAAGCCAAACTCCTTTGCGTATATTTTCTCAGAAACTTACAGAAAGCTACATTTTCATAACATGCTTGGTGTATGAAAGCAACGAGGGCACTGATATCAAGAAATACTAAAAGTCTTGAAATGGCGGCGAAGCCTTGCTAACTAAATTAGGATTTTAAGCAAATCTTAATCGAGATCGATTTGTGTGCAATTGAAACTATAGTTAACGATTTGTACTCGATACGATGAAAGAAAAAAGACATGTTTGACAGTTCAGAAGCCACGGATTCAATATCAACCAAAGCACACCGGAGCAACTTTAGAATACCATATATCTAACCAAAAGAGATGTTAAAGAATGAAGTCATTTAGTAAAGACTGAAAACAAGTATTGAAAATAATAGGAAATGTAAAAGGGGGAAAGCTGAATAACTTCAGAGATGAAAAAAAGAAATTTAGGCCAAATAAAATCAATGGATCCTATGCATAACCAACTACCATTCTATTATATTTAATGAACATAGGCGAACCATGGATTTTCACAAGCGAATTAATGTAAAAAAACTGTCACTTACATTATTATTAAAGAATACCGTAACTTCAGGAATAATTTGGTCACCACCAGCAATGAGCAAAGATCCTAGAAAATTCTCCCTTCCGTCACTCCTGAGTTCTCCAATGGGAATCTGAGATCCAGTAACAATAACAGGTTTACAAAGTCCTTCCAGGATAAAAGACAGGAACGAAGCCCCGTAAGCCAGAGTATCTGTGCCATGAAGAACAATGAAACCGTCAAATTTGTCATAGAAGTACTTAATATGCTTGGAGATAAGAATCCAATTTTCAATTGTACAGTTGGAGGAATCCAAAAGGTTCTTGTATTCAGCGATCATAAAGAAAATTCGACGGTTCTCAACTGTTGGAGGCATACAAATTAGTGGCCATTGAGAATCGCCACTGCTATCACCTGAAACTCCACCAGAATGCTTTGATTTGTAGTAATCGACGTGAATCTTATTCTTTTCTACAAAACTAAAAGAAACAAAGTGAGAATATGAATAGATCTGTTTCTTTGGCCACGAATATAGAATAATAATACAAGGAGTCATTCTTACGATTGATCACAGAACATTGACATCGACATGACTTTCTTTACCAAGAAGTTTGGTTCAGGACCGTATACCCCACCATGTGAGCACATTCCAATAGTACCACCAGTGTATAAAACCAAAACGGTACCGACAGAAGAACATGTTGGATCAGATAAAGCAGCCTCAATTAATGCAGGAGTTGATTGAAAGGATTCAACGGAGGGTACCTTAATTAAAAAACTAAACTAAAAGGAAACTGCATTACTAGAATAATGAGCGAGAAAATAAGTAGAAACTTACAGTGGTGAAATAACTGAGCAAATCTTCATCAGCACTGTTGGTACACATAGCAGCCTCAAGGGAATTTAATAATTATTAATTTACGATGTATATACAGTCAGAAGACCTAATTGACGAGGTACAAAATCGCGAATGATAGTGATAAAAAATAAAACAATTGAGAAAGAAATTAAATACAAATAGAACTTAACGCAAAATTACCTCTTAAAAGGTATTAGCAAGGAGTGCACTATCGGCGAGAAATATTCACTCAAGGCGCTACAGATGATAGAACCTTAGAACGGATCTCAAGGTCGTCAAGAGATAAGCTACCAAAAGAAAATTTTAATAAAGACCGAGAATAAAATTGAATGATTTCAAATGTTTTTTCCTCTATTGAGCAACTTAATTGTCATATATTTATTGTGTATTCATGAAGTAAACAATATATAACCCACAAACAATCAAGTTACACTGCAATTCTATGTCTTTCTGCGCAAATTTAAATTTTGAAATATAGGTTATGACTTGTCTATTGTTTGCAGTTTCAGGTTGTTTCAAATGAAAGTCCTCTTTGAAAAGTTTCTATCAGCGAATCTAACGCTAGAAATAAATATCAACCACAAAGAAAAGCGCAGGTCTCTGAATCTTGTCTATACAAGCCTTCCTTAATTTTAGATAATTTCGGTTTTCCCAAGTTATGATCTGGCCTTCCTTGTAAGCTAATGAATCAGACTCTTGGATTCCAATGAAAAATTGAAGTTGCTAAAACCATATCGAATGACAAAAATGACATAAAATCAGCATTTATTGGACGACAATAGGTTGCTTGACAGCTAACATATAAATAAATTCGGTTGAATACATGCATATATTTATGGCGAAGGAGTATAATTACAAATTTATTACATGTAGCATGTTTTATCATTCTTTCATATCCACTGTGAGATCGACTAGTAGGTAAAAGGAATATCATCGAATCCTGGCAGTACACAGGGCCTGTTATCTTTGTCTCTTTTCCACGTTATTTCAGTGATTTTATGAACTACAATTTATTTTCTATTATGAGAGCCCATGAAGACTCCATCTTGATTGTTCCTTCCTATTTGCTGCATTACCTTACTCTTCGAAAGTGGCCTAATCAAGTATCCTTTTCAGTCTCAACGTCATAGATATTAATGCCAAGGGACTTGATGATTATGGCAGCTGTTCAGTGGTAGTTTAAAACGACAGTTACTAGTCTACACACGATCGCCAATACTTTTTGCAGTTCGAGTCGCACTTTCCTCGGGATACAAAGTTGCTTTGGTTGCCACATTCCTTCACCCGCTGTCCTCAAACCATGACCTTTAAAATCTGCTGCTGGTGCAATGCCCTAACACGACGGATGATGTCCATATGTCATTAAGCTGTCGATCGGAGTAAAATGGGTAAAATGTGGAGTCAAATTGCGGAGTGGGGTATACAATATGCATTTCTTTCTATTCATGAGTTCAGAAACCTTTTGAGAACTAAGTTAGCTGATCTTTCACCTTAAGATATGCCCCCGGAAATCGTCTTCAGCTGAAAATAGACCAGTAGGGTACCAATCCGTTAATTAAAGCATCATTAACGGAAGTAAAAATACTTTAATTATAGCAGTAACTGACTCGACTGTTACAAGTTTCAAATCCATTCGATAGGTTGGTGGGGGGGGGGGGGGGGGGGGGAAGGGAACTATAGTGGTATTGGAACTAGCGTCAAAGTGGAGTTCATATATAAATTATGCTTAGATAACGTACTTCCAATAAGTTGCATTCATCTGCACTAGCGTATCATAGGTGCCGACAGATGCCTTTGAGATTGCACTTTTGGCAACAACGTCTCCGAAAGTGATATCCACTATATGGTGGCATCCTGAAATTTTTAGTTTTCAATATTCGTTGAATGGGGATCGGGTCCCCTCCATGGAGTTATGATTGAGTCTTTTTAGGCCCCTTCAGTTTGGCTAGCAGTAGGGGAAATGATGCACTTAAATTGGCCGTCTTCATGAGAATCAACTCGGAATTAATGCCAGCTGCTGATGGCCATATAAGCGCTGAACATATTCATCATTACTATTGATCAGATTGAGGCACTTTTAGTGTCAGTTCAAAGGAGAGAACTGTTGTCACTGGCAACCAAACCAAACATACGAATCATGCTTTCATAGGTTAGGTTGGCAGGATCAATGTCATGCTGATTTGACCCTAGAGAAAGCATGTAGCAGTATCTCATAACGACCCCACTTGATTTTTATCAAGGTAATGTATTAGTTTGTAAAAATTTATGAAACACACACACACACACACCGAGGAAGAGAAGTTACTAACCGACATTGGAGAATTTTGACAAATGATTATGAATAGCTAAAATGAACTAAAAAATGAGTCCGACATGTCATTAGAAGGTGAAAGTTAATGTTATTTATTTACCCCTATCATTTTCCCAACTGGTGACTAAATATTAAAGAATTTACTCAAAAAATATTGTGACTGCTTTGAAAAGTTGACACACTTTTGTAGACAAATCGAAAGGAGTTATACAATTAATTTGAAATAATGAATGGAGAAAAAATACGAATTCTTCAAAAAGGACATTAACTGTGCCTTAAAATTAATTTTCAACTTTTTTACAATTGATGTTTCATCAACTATTTTTACTGTCATTTAAATTTCAAGTTGGTTAATAAATATTTCACTTAAATGGAGGCTAAAAAATGCTAATCCCTTCAACGTGGTGGTGGCGGAAGTAAACATTTATTTATTTGTTTTACTGGCCAAAATCTCCCGGTGACATTACAATAAATCACTAATTAAAAAATCTACAATAAAAAAATTGGCACATCCACCTTCGCAATGAATAAATTACATTTGCAAATTAATGAACAAGCAGTATTACTATAAATAAAAAATTCGAATTCTAAATATAACAACTTTGCTTTCAACATTTTAGTGCTACCTCTAGTAAAGCCTGACTGACTCAGAAATCTCTGTGGCAGATTCTCCAACATCTAGCTAGACTCCCACACCCAGCTAAGCTATACCCCAGCTATGAAGGAAACAGACGTGTAGCACGGAGCACGTTTACTCAGTGAGTATATTGCGGATAAAGTGTCACGTATGGGGCCTAATCATGGTCAGGATGGCTGATTAGGTTAAACAAACAGAGGTTAATGATTGGTCACTGTACGGTCGCTGCACACAGAGTTGTACGGCCACACCTCCTGGTCGCTGCACACAGAGTTGTACGGCCACACCTCCCAATCCTGACATGCAGGCATACGATGACACACAAAGCGATAAAGTGTCACACAGATCCACCACGCAGAACAGCCTCTTTTCAGCTCATAAAGCTGTTATCATACTTTAGAAGTCACTGGGATATATTAAATAGAAGAATGTGTTTGGTAAATTAAACATTTTTTTTGGTTACTCAACAAACAGGCAACTTGTTTATTTATTAAATTCGTTGCATCGCTGAATAGTTTGGCTATAACCTGACTGAATAAAATAAAATTAACGAACTTTAAATAATACTTTTCTTCTAAATAAATGGATAGAATTAAATGAGCCTAATTCAATTAGGCTACGGATCACTTGGTAAAATAGCTAAATAGAGAGTATTGTTAGTTAATGCAGTAATTACACGATGCCATATCTATTTGGCTGACAGCAGCATACTCAAACTCCTCTAAAATTTGTGGGCCAATCAATTTTCAAGAAAAGTGAATTAAACAAATTTTCCATCCTCTTATTCAACATTAATCTCTTTTTAAGACAACGCGCATAGTGGGACCATTTATTTACTTCAAAGTCCATGTGTGGGATTTCATTATTTTGGCATAAGCAATGGCACCAATTAGCTAATGTGAGATAAGATGTAGAATTTGTGGGCACGTCATCGCATGCCTGCACGCTAAGATTGGGAGGTTCGACCGTACAAACAGTGACCAATCATTAACCTTTGTTTGTTGCTACCGTACAAACAGTGATCAATCATTAACCTCTGTTTGTTTCCGTAAAAACAGTGACCAATCATTAACCTCTGTTTGTTTAACCTAATCCGCCATCCTGATTCTCCAGCGTGTGCACTTTATCCGCAATATACTTACTGAGTAAACGTGCTCCGTGCTACACGTCAGTTTCCTTCATAGCTGGGGTATAGCTTAGTTGGTTCTGGGAGTCTAGCTAGATGTTGGAGAATCTGCCACAGAGATTTCTGAGTCAGTCAGGCTTTACTAAGGTAGCAATCCGCTCCAAATTGTATTTGGAAGATAGGAGGAATGGTACTTAGTACTACATAGACTTTCCAAAGAAAAAAGTCAAATGAAATCAATTGACAATCAACAGAAGGGTTTTTTTAAAAAGAGAGCAATAAATTGCTCAGTTTCTCACACACACATAAAGAACATTTTATTGCCCAGAAAAAAAATAACGAGTGAATTCAACGCCTGTTTACTAGCAAATACAATGAAAATAAATTTAGAGAGTGAAATTATTCCAAACTATTTCCATTTAGATCTTGGTGGTCCGGGTAATTAAGAAGATGTAACCATACTACACCTACCTTAATTGTTGTGAGATTCTACGCCTGATGGAAAATTCACAAATAGAAGTGCCTATTAACTAGATGCCAAGAAATAACCATGAATGAAAATAAGTGAGTATATTTAATGAATACAAGCAATGCCAAATCCATTTATTGAAACAGGAACAAATGAACTTTCAAATTTTATTACCTTGAAGTGTGAATCTGCGCGGTTTTATGATTGACTTATCATATTTTGGTAATTAAATTGAAAGTACACAACCAGCGGATCAAAATATTAGAAAGAGCGTTTAGTAAATTGCTTCTTCACAAGAAGATTATAACCAACCGCAGTGAAAAAGATGTACAATTTTTTATTGTAAAGAATAACTGAACTTGCTTATTCAAATAATAATTACAAGAAGGGAGAATCGACACGGACCAAACACCTCATCTCCTTTGATGTTTGGATTTAGTTACACAAAGTTTGTCTGTTGGGTAGTTTGCATTCCGAACTAATGAAATGCAGCTTGATTTAGCAAGAAAATTCTTGTTCTTGCTGCTTAGTATGCGTTGTCAGCTTGCTTTTAAGAGCGTCGGTCTTGTCAACTGAGTTGGTAATTTTTTTTCTTCAAAGTTTGAAATAGCAATGTGATTTAATCCGACAACAGGGAGCTCACAGGTATTTTAAAACAACTGAGCTGGGATGGCTTTCAGCAGTATAAATTTGCTTACAGTACATTAAATATTGTCCTATAAACGAGAATGACTTTCATCCAACACTCCTTGATTTACCCATGGGCGAGGTGTTAGTCCACTTAAAAATCACCTTTCAACGTAGAATCAGAGCTGAAGATAACAAGACAGCTGGAACAGAGTTATTAGGGAAAATCGATTATTTCTTTACCCATAGTGAAATTTCAAACCCAATATAAGGCTAGTGGGAAGAGAATTACAGAATACTTGAAGATAATCTTTCTAAATGTTATCTTAAATGCTCTTTCCAAATGCAAAATGTGTGACCAAATAGGTTCTTTCTAGGGACTGACAGTTAAAAAGGCGAGTTGAAAGGATCCTACTACTATGCAAATCATAGTTTAAATTTCATGATAATTTGACTTTGGCATTTAGGATAATGATGACCTTTTGGTGACCATTAAAATAAATTCCTTTTAAATATATTTGGGAATAGTTCGTAATAGGTTTAAAAAAATATAAAGTTACGTTTTGAAGCGTATGAATAAAATCGCAGATCTAGTAAGATATTTTCAATATTTTTGAAGATTTATTATTGCTTTTATTGCCATTAAAGCATAAATAAATTACATGAATGAATGAAAGAATAAATGAATGCATATATATTTGATGGTTCATATCAAATCACTGTTACTATCTCAATTTTGTGAATTTATCTTTGTTGTCATTTTCAAATATTAATTATATGAAAAGTGCAGAGTTTATTTTAACGATACCAAGATGCTTGAACTCTGTTTCCCGACCAATACAACCAGAGTATTTTCCAGTTGGACAAAATCAAATGTTTTTAAAAATACTGGGGCGACATAAATGATAATTAAACAGGTTTTGATTTTGCATAGAAAATGATTAGATTTAAAATAACGTGGTTAGGGCAACGTACGTTTGATTTTCTTCATTTGTTCAAATGCTATACTAATTTGTACATAAATTTGATTATATTTCTACTTCGTCATTTTATTCCATCTTTGTCTCACTTTTTAACAGAATTTATCGATTTTTCCCATTTTCTAGTATCTTCATCAGGTGCTTTTCTCAATAACATATGGATTACAAAACCTGATATTGTGGTTAATCATATATAGATTTTTCTTCACTGTCTGGCCTCTAAATTAACTGTAATGGAATTCGTTAATACTTTAATAAAAAATCGATATTTTCTCACCTAAAGCCACCCAAACTTTAAAACTGGCATATCTTGAGATATGTAAGAGCGTTCTATCTGTTTAGATCTTATCTTTAAAATCTTTTGGTAGGGAAATGTTTCGAATGTCAAAACAAAGTTTACATCTATTAATATTTTTCTCGTTATCTCTTAATAATTACAAAATTATGCTAATATTGTATCTGTTTTGACAGAATTTTAAGATTTCAAAATGAAAGCTCCAAAGGATTCTCAATTTGAACATTTAATTTGAAAAAAATTGAATTTGAGCAGAATTTAGACAAATGAAGAAGGACAACTAATTTACCACAAAGCCATTACAATAAAAAGTTGCATCGGTTTGCACTTTATGAGCCGATTCACACCAACTTGCATCTCAAATGGCTTTTGAAAATCCATTTCCCTTCGGGAAATTTAATGGGAAGAATTTTTGAAAATAATTAGACAAAAAAGCATATATGCCGCGCCAGTGTTGTTTTAAAGTGAAGTTTGATGAACATTTTCATAATTTTTAATATTTTGACTTTCACGAAGTGTTAACTATTTCTTATTTTTAGTATGTGCTCACTTTTATTAACATGAGAATTTTTTGGTAAGGTTCATTTAATTTATTTAATAGACAGTTAAAAATATCTAAATGACTTTAAAATACCATTGATTGGTTCAAAATGACATTTCCTTTCAAACATCGGTTGAAATAGTTTTTGGAGAGCTTGGACTCTTGGTGGAAAGCCAATAATAAGAATTATTTCTTAAGGAAATTGATGGATATAAAATGAGTAAAATATGACTACTTGATGCTATTATCAGTAAACTGGTCAACCATTGTCATTAACACCCTAAACAAGCCTCAAATTCCAGAACACAATAACAATGCCAGACTAAGCCAGCATTAGTCAAAGTATAGCTCAGATTGAAATAAAATTAATTGAAAGCAATGCCACAAGTAAGAATCTATAGCCTGCAGATATTTCAGTTTTAACGCTCTATTTTGTCAAGATCAGAGTAAGTAGCTACTCATCAAGCAAATGTTCTACGAATGAACAGTTAAATGAAGAAAGAAATTTTGTTCACTGATCGTTCTTTTATTCATGTTGATTTGCCCCACCTTCAATTGCTTTTCATAATTAAAATTGTAAATTATTATGCATTTCTACTGGCAATAATCGAGGACACCATAGTGCAAGCGTGAGAAATTCTCCCAATAAACTGGGGATGCAATTTATTTTATTAATATTTGCCCCAATAGATTTTTTTATTCTTGCATTTCCATAAACTTAATCAATATGGGGATGCCCATTTATACAAGTGTACTTTCATTTAGAAATATAAAAGAAGTAGCAAAATAATCAAAGCTTTAAAAAGCAAATTACTTCACCTGTAATTATGGAAATAAATAAGGAAAACTTAATATATTACTAACAATTTTAGAGAGGAATATATTCCGTCAACTGCCAAGTTGTGTTGGAGTGTGATTTTTGTGTCGACACGTGGGGAATTTATTGGCAAGTTGAGTAGCATTGATGATTTGCCAATTAGTATAAAAAATTTAATCCTTTAGGAGAGGCGAAACTAGCAGACAATCATTACTTTGCGTACTTTCGCACAGTAGAGTTCATAGGTAATAATAATATTATTATTATTTCAAATGGCAGGCTTTATGATATTTATCATTATCCCCTTAGTTGACTACGGATTTCACTAGGGGGGGGGGGTAAAATTTATAAAGCAGTTAAATAATATCAGTTTATTAATTGTCTTCTGGCCTCCCAGTATCTGAGGGTTTTCGTCGTTATCTTTAGAGCTGGACACCGAATCAAGTGGGTTTTCTCCATTTCCTCCTGTAGATCACATAGGGGGCATGTTGGTTGCCAAGCAATCGTGTCCGGTACGTAGTCTAAACCAGTCGGCTATGTCGGAGAGTGCCACTGTCCACTGTTTCTCCTTTGTTCGAGCTTTAAGTCTGTTGCACCTTGAGGTC
>UZAE01000833.1:0-17760 GCA_900617975.1 Rodentolepis nana | reverse complement strand
TTTCTTTTACATCTGTGAATCGCTCTTCTATTCCCCCTCCCGAATCCTTCCCACTTTGATGTTCCTCCCCTCTGTGAAGACTGAAGTCAACTAAAGGGCTAATGATAAACTCTGTAAGACTGAAGTCAGCTAAATGGCTAATGATAACTATCAAAACGCCTCCCAACTAAAGGGCTAATGATAACTATCAAAACGCCTGACATCTGTTATAAATAAATAAATATTTCAAGCCAATACTCAAAAGTTCATATCCTAGCCTCACTACTATACAACAAGAGTTCAATGAACCGAATATCCGAATAAGGTATCTTCCCATTTGAGGAAATCAACAACGAATTTAAACCAGGCTTAAGAAAGCCAGGAATTTTCAAATTGGTCGATATATCAGTACACAATAAAAGTAAAGCTATAGTTACAATTTAAAGGGAGGTTTCTTGCTGTTCTTCAGTCAAAAGACAATTCATAAGGCAAATAGGGAGAGAGAGAGAGAGAGGCGTGGGAGGGGGGGGAGGGGGGCAGGGAATAGAAGAAAAAGATAGTGGTGAGAGGGAGAGAGAGAGCATTGGCAAACAGGAAATAATTAAAGGGTGCAAGTCAGCGCAGAAAGGGAAATAGTAGCAGTAGTCAATAGTTTATCTTGTACATTGGGCATTTGGTTAGGTAAGATGCATACAAAAATATCACCTACATTGAGCAAATGGAAAGTGTTTCACAAATTGTCGAAAGATTAAGATCGTGGAATAAAGTCCCTCCATACTCTGGCTGCAATATCTGCATTCCCTTCACAGATTTCTAGCAGGTGCTGCGCTACATCTACGGTTAGTGAAGAGTCCACAGCTTGAACATCACTCCGTTGAATAAAGCAGGCTGTGTCAAAGAAAGATCTAGGCACTTCGTCTTCGGAAGCGACAATCAGTGTTGGTTCATCCTGAAGCGCAGTTTCAAGATCCGTCGCGCGAGAACAACAGGAGGAGGGATTACGCCTCCGTTTTGGAAAGCTCTCAGTAGGAGTGGGTTCAATGGTGTGTCCAACTACTGAACTGACTCCAGTAGATGTTGATGCGGTAGGTCGAGGAGGAAGTGCAGGAGGTTCGTCGGACACCTCCACGATTTGGAAACGGGGGTCAAATCCTCCTATCTCCATCAACTCACCAACGCTTTGGGAACCAATACTAACCTTCTGTTCATTTTCCTGACCTCCAGCGTTATCTTCTTCCTCTTCCTCAGCTGTTACCTCTGGAATTAGTCGTGCAATTTCGTTCTCATGTTCCCCTTCAGGAATAAAAGGATCTAAAATTACTTCCTCAGTGGATTTAACTTCCAGTCGACAAAATGGACACGTCTGACCGCTTCCAGCATTCTGACAGTTTACGAGGCAAGTCTTGCAAAGGAGATGACCACAAGGTTCCAGACGAATGTTCTTATTATTCTCAGTGCAGATTTTACACACTTCAAAGGTGGATCCGATCCGTGAATAGAGTTGGTGCTGTTCTTCAGAAACTTGAATATGGATTTGAGTGATATTGCGAACCAGGGGAGTCAAGATGGAAGACTGGCTGGGGGTCCCGTTGGGATAGAGATAAAATCCATCCCTTTCACCATCTAGCAACGCTTGAGCAAGGGATTTATTCTGAATTATAGTTTGCAAGATCCCTAAGTCCTCAGTAATATATCCAATAGCCCATTGACCTAACTTTGTACAGGAAAGCCGGTAAACATAGCTTCCTGGACCGGGGTGTCCTCGAAGCTTTCTCAACACGGCCTTAACCTCATCATAGGTCATGAAAGCCATATAACCGGCATGCATTATAGTCAGCACGCGCCAGGTTTCCAGCACATTTGTCCAAGGTTGGAACAGGCGCACGAAAACATCAAATTCAAATATGGAAACGTAGTAATTACAAGTGAGATCTATGGTATTTTGTAGTTCGCGGGATTCACTACGATCTAGAGTTCCAAATGTATCAAAAAGTCGATTTCTGAATACCTCCCAGTCAATAATCGCCGATTCGCCAAAATTTGTCGACCACCAATCCGCTGCTTCGCGTTTAGTGATCCGAAAGGCTTCAGGAGCATATTTGTTGTTGGGGAAGAGAGCTTCGAGGTCTTTGAGGATGTGAGAGAGTACTAGGGAATACTTTGTGAGTTTCCTTCGTGGCTCTGAATGATCATCATACATTTTCTCCTTTGCATCTTTAAACAGCTTTGAGGTGAGCTCACATTTCTCGTTTAGATTCAACAGAAAGACTTGGAAGTAGACAGACTTAAAAAGTTCATCGAGGGAGCCCTGATAGGCAAACATGATGTTCCTCAACTTCTCGGCTATATCAGGAAGTATGTCTAGGAGATAAGGAGGACTATTTCGAAGAACAATGCGGGGGTCACGACAGAGATTGATCAGTTTATCCAACCTACGGACAACCGAGTCAATGGTCTTCTTATCCACTCGGGACTGGTAGTGATTGGGGAGAAACTTGGAGCGCATTGGGGAATCGATTGGGTAGCAGGCTTCGATGACGGAATTAAAAGCGGATTGAAAAGGTCTATCACTCGGGATTGGTGTAAAATTTAGCGGTTGGCCTCGGTTCATTAAAATGGCCTACAAAGTCAGAAAAAAGGCCATTCAAGTAGTAAAACTCAGACAACTCAATAATCACCCGGGATTAGTGATGTAAAGATTGGCATAATTAAGGCTAAATGACTGATTTTATGAATGTCGATTATTCTCTACAGCCCTGATGGAAAGTATAAATGCGAATTGAGAATATCTTACCACACATTTTTTGTTAATTATAACAGACATCAAACCTACTTCATTGTGAAGAAAAAATCAGAGCACTTGCAGTGGAAATGAGATTGGGGGGGGGGGGAGCGAAACAGCGGCTGCGTCAATTTCATATCATTTACTTTAGCATAGTAGGGGTGGGGTGCGATAGACTTACCTCCACGTGGTGCACCCTGGGCAACGTATACTCATACGGCAAAAAGTCTATTAGCCGGAAGTTGACTTCTGACTTCAAACTACAATCACCCCACTCTATGCCATATTCGACTTCTTCCACAGTACTCAACTCACCTTTTTCCACTTTTGCGTCTGTCTCTTTTACATCTTTGAAGCACTCTTCTGTTCCCCCTCCCCCTATCGACTTTTTTCACTTTGATGTTTCTTCCCCTCTGTGAGGCCTGAAGTCAACTAAAGGGCTAATGATAACTATCAAAACGCCTGCCATTTGATATGAATAGACTTTAGCATAGTGAAATCTTACACATACTCCCCATAAAAAAACTAATAGCCTGGCAGTGAAAGCAACATTTGCAGACATGAACCTTGGTGATTAATATATAGGACTTCAAGTATTTAAGCAATTCAATAGAGGAAACTAGCGCCATGATCCTCTTCTTTCGACAGGTGGGTTTCAATTACTTATTTGTTCATTTAGAGTAAAATTTTACCTAACCTTAGAAACAAGCGTCAAATTTGGCATTTACTGCCAATTTAATCTCCCAATAAAAAATTGGTGAATGTGGATTACGATGGGATAAATTTCGCTCATAAACGAACGCGTGTGTATGCAAAGTTACATATGTAGGGGGGGGGGGGGAGGGGGGGAGGGGGGGGAGGGAGTGGGTGAAATCGACTCTTTGAGGATGAAAAACAACGGAGAAATCATTAGGGGATTGGTTCACACGCATAAGCTCATTTGCCTGGTAGATGGAGGGTTAATGATTAAATAAAAGGTGGATGGCCACAAACTCCGATGCGAAAATGGAAAACGTCAAAAGGCCACTGATTGGGGAATGCAAGGGAATTAGACTTCTTTTGATTCTCATCACACTTCGAGTTCTCGTTAATATGTGGTGGTGGTGGTAGGAAGTAAATTTTCCGAAAGGTGACTAGCGTATCTCCTCTCTACCCAAACCAACTATTATTACCAATTGCCTTAACGGGCTAAGGAAATTCGTTAGTCTCATTCAAAAAATCGCATTTTTTCAATCAGATTGAACCTTTCTTGATAGTTTTTGAAGGGAGACTAGACGATGTGCAACAAAGACTGCAAACTAATAAGGCAATTATGACAAAATGAGTGGGGGGGGGGGGGATAAGGTCATGGTCTCGATTTCGCACTTAACTTGCGCATAATGTATGTGTGCATTCATTTCATATATGCTAAGTTGACTCACACGAACGAAGAGATCCCATGACGACAAATGGTTAAATTCAGTGACCAGTAATCTACAGAGTGCTGAATTTGAAAGGAGCATTCTAGACCTACCTCAAACTATGCCTAATTCAAAAATGTTTCGTTTTCACATTATTAATGACGCATTAGACGACAGTAAACTATTTTTAAACGTTGTGAAACAGTATCAGAGGGATCATAATCATTAGCTCTAATTGCACAAATAGTGAACTAAACATTCCAGTATGGGGACACTTACAAAGGAGTTAGTGCATTAGACACGTGTGAAGACAAATCACATACGATAGAATTCCCCAAACCGGTAAGCATAAAAATAAATAATTCTGACCCCGCGTGCTCAATTCATTAAAGCTGGAAGTTGTAATTCACTAAAGGATTCCAAAGAGGTTATCTTAGAATTTTAAAGCGAGCATATAAATATAAATAATAAAAAAAGCAAAATTCCAAATATCCTCAGTATTGATGTGAGTGACATTTCAGTTATTATTTAACGCTTTCAATCATTAATAAGCTACTAATAGTAGCTTAATGGCACATTGGCATCAGTCTCTTCCCTTCTTAGATACAGTGCTTTGAAGACCCCCCCCCCCTCAATATAAAACTCCGAAGCATACATAAGAATTTTGTTAAGCACTTGCGTTGTGCGCAAATGTATATCAGGTCAGAGGCCATAGGATAGACACTAGTTGAACTTTATCAAAAAAATGGCAGAACGCGATTTTCTCACCAATTAGGATCGAGAAAACTATGCCTCCACTCAATAAGTGGCGAAAAGTGCTTTAATTTAACTTCTCTTTGGGGGAAAAAAAAATTGAAGAGAGAAAAAAAGCGAACAGTTCGCAACTTTGATGTATTCCACCTTGACTACTGTATAAGACTGCGAATCAACTGTTCGACATCAAACCCCCAGCAATCTAAAAAAGTATAGAGGCTCATAGAAAAAAAGGTGAGCTCTAACAGCCATTGGATACATATTTTTCCCTCCATAATTACTCGACACTTCGACCTTTAAAACAATCAAATAGTGTTTTAACTCCAAGCGTAATTACCTCGAAGGCGACGACCAAATTCGCGACAGAGAGAGAGAGAGAACACTGCGAAAGACTTGCTTAGTCATCATGTGCTTAAGAGAGAAGTAACTACGACGAAATTGTGCGATAAGAAATCCTCATCTGAGTGCTTAAAAGTTAATGAGAGCGCATGAGATGCCGTGGCGAGTTCGCACATAATCACACAACAAGTCCTCCGAAAAGAAACAATATTCCTCCTTTGATCTCTCATCTACTACCTCGCTTATTTTTCACTTAGAGAGAGGGAGAGAGCAGCTCTATACATATACAAACCTTTTGAGCCTTGGAAGACGCAAAAATCTAGCAAGGTTTCTCTCCGACAAGACCTTAGTAGATAGGGCGTAAAAAAACCAAGGAAATTTAGAGAAGAGCACGCGAAACCTTTCTTTTCATTATGATAATAATGATGAGATGGATCGAAAGTGATGCGAAGCTGTGAGGTAAATCAGAGTTAACGAAATTAATCTCTTCCGTAAAGGCATAATAGGTTGAAAGACTAGCAAATTGCAAAAACTCTAGAATGGCAGCATTCTACCATTTCTCTGGAAGCTTTAGGATTATGCGGAAGGTAGTTAGATCGTCAAGACCAGACGAAAGATGGCCAAGATCAAAACCACTGTCAGCAACTTATTCACACAGACATCTATCAGAGAAGACCTAACTTCAACGCAATAGCTAGGCCCACACAGTTAAAAAGCTGAGATTGCACACGAGTGCGCACATCTAAATAACTACCGCAAAGCAAACTAGGAAAGCGTCTTCATAAAGAACGTTCATCAGCCATTCATTGGCTGTGAACCTACGGCCACCGAAGTTTTAGCCTCCAACTTCGTAGACGAACGCGTTAACAACGCTGTGTAGACAATGGTAACGAGATGCACATGGATTAAACATATAGTGGGGATTGGAAGTCAACAATTATCACAAAACTGCTTAATGCACTAAGATGTTATAGTCAGTGAATTAAGATAGGGAATAAATTAATCTAATTACATTTAAGATTGTAAGTAGTGAAGAGCAGTTGGTGTAGGATAATATCAACAGGGTTAACTGTTTTTGAAATGTCATGTAAGGGAGGAAAGAGACGAACACAACAGACTCCTCTTACTTGTAGATCGTTAGAAATCACACAAAAGCTGATTTATTAATGAATGTTGTAGAAAAAAAGGAAAACTGGCTAAGAGGAGTTGGTAAGGGTGTACACACGTTCTCTCCGCAATATGAGAGACTACGACTCTATGTTCTAGTAATTTCACTATTAAGTCCATTCTAAATGTAGCTCAGACGATTTACGAAATTTCCAGTGCTCGTCTAAGGGTAGCCAGTTGATATTCAGAGTAGTTATTGCAAAAAAAGTAAATTTGAAAAGTCAGTTACAGTCAGGTACTCCCTGCATTTATCATCCTTCTAGACCAATAAGTCTAAGACACTTGACTTCAATGTTTGAAAATGCTTCGTCAATAATCGCATCAATGCAGCAAGAAAACTTGATTATTCACTAAACAGATTTCTGTTTCCAACTTAGCATCTAACGACTTCAACCGTCTGAAATGGTCGACGGACAAAGTGGAACTGCTTCACAAAAATTACTATCCCTAAATTATCAAAACCACACCACCCCTCCCCACAGAAGTTGAAAAGACGGATGAAAATCGACTTCTCCACAAGGTTAAATGCTCAAGAAGGTGCCAAGTTATTTGCAGCACTCAATGCCGGTCATGAGTTGTCACAGAAGTACATACTAGGATCGACTAAAAAACCACGAAAAAGTGCCAATCAAAGCACAGGACGTCCATAGGGTTCCATGGGAGAATCTCGGTCGGCTGAAGAAACTTGAGACGAATGCTTAAGTACCATTGCAGTTTAAAATAAAATCTCTTGTTTTTTTCTGGTCCTTTTTATATTAAAAAAAAATTATTAGCAGCCAAATAAACATCTTTAAAGGAGGGGGTTATATAGCAATGCAATTAATTTGGTCAAGAATAGCAAAATATGCTGATTAGTACGTTCTAGTCATATCAGTAAGAATGACGACAAAGGACTTTGTGACTAAGGCGTGTACAAACATCACGAATCTTCGCACACCACAAAAATATATTTAGTAATCTCAAATGGGGAGTGAAGGGGGAAAGCGGAGGGGAGGGGGGGGGGGGGGGGGGGGGTAGTTTAGTCATCATAACCACCACTACTCGGAGTGGGATGGAGACGCATAAAAAGGGCAACCTCCAATCCATTTCAAACTCGTAACTGTCTAAGCGAAGAAACACAAAAAATATGACCCAATAAATAGTAATGGCTTCTACCGATGAAAATTGTTGATTTTGCGCGCAAACCTACATACCACCTGGTAATAAATAGAAACAGATTCAGAAAGAATGTTATGTAAAAATGGATTAAGGTTGTTTGCAATATTTATCGTTGACAAAGCGGCTTGATCGATCATGATTAAAAAAGAAGGCTTATTTTAGGATGCACTTTCTAATCCAATTTTGTTAAATCCAGAAATAGACTGACACTTTGAAGGGTGTAATACAGCTAAATAAAAAGATGAAAAAGTATTTCCAATTTTCATAAGTGGGGGCGCTAACACCGCTTAACTTGATCCCCACTGGTAATAAAGACATAATCTACGATATTCGCATTCAATGAAACATTAGATCTGGGCATCAACATTATTAGCTGCAAATCGCCACCACCATTCTGTACGTTGGGAATAAAATTTGAGAACGGGATAAGAATTATGTACTAGTTCAGTTCTAGAAAATTGTATCACACTCTGCTATACAATCATTGTAACTGGACCTTTAATGTACTCAAAGTCTCAAATGATGATCACGTTGCTACAAAAAACGGAATAGGTGCAAACACCCAGATGAATGTTTTCCACTATTAAATAACTCAGAAATTATGCTAATAAAAGTAAGTTAAGCAGTTAAGTTATGCAGTGGCACTACATATTTCAAGATAAGAAATAAAGAAACCGTTAGTCAAGATTAAGAGGGACATTCTAAGTGCCTATCTTGACACTAGCTTAAATTCGAATTTAATTTGATAATTTTCCTATCTGATAACTAATCGCTTTGCCAAAAAGGACAATTCGCTATCAATATACGTTCCGAATAAACATGATCCGTATACCGTATTCCGTGCTACACGTCTGTTTCCCTTATAGCTGGACTATAGCTTAGCTTGTTCTGGGAGTCTAGCTAGATGTTGGAGAATCTGCCATAGATATAAACGCGCTCCGTGCTACACGTCTGTTTTCTTTATAGCTGAGCTATAGCTTAGCTGTTCAGTCTAGCTAGATGTTGGAGAATCTGCCATAGAGATTTCTAAGTCGGTCAGGCTTTATTAGCGTAGCAATCCGCCACACAATGATGACAGGGTTGGAGAAACTCTTTGAGATAGAAATAATGAAATAAGCAAGAAGGCAACTGTGATTGATACATTTAGAATGAGAGCAAAAAAATAAGCAGAAATATGCGAGCAAATAAAATCGTGGAAGGTTGTAAAAATCATGAAAGAAGGAATAATAATAAGTGTCATGCATCAATGAAAAATAATTTGAGGTTTTTATTAGCGCCAATGTTATAAGAGATGTATTATACAAAACAAAAAATACCTTCTAGCACATGTTCATAAATATTAAACTATATAATTGATTAAAAGTATAAGGTAACAGCTAGTAACAAAGAAATCAAGGGACAATCAAAGGCTAATCGTGACAATTATAATGAATTATAATTCAATTTACTGGTTATTAAGAAAGTAAATCATCATACTTATCTGGATTGTGGGAAATTGCATTCAATAATCTAGACTGGTAACAAAACTCTGGTAAAAATAATATTTGTGTAGGTACATAGTTCTAAAGTTCATTAAAAATTTCGAATAGGGTTTGCAAAAAAATAAGTATAATATAATTAAGAGATAATAAATATCACAGTACTAATGATTGGTATTTGTGGATAGAAATTGAATTTTGCTAATAAATGAGACTCAAAAAATATCTCACCCGAGAACCTTCTCAGAGCGGTTGTGTGAAGCGAACATCCAACAATAGAGTAGATAATTTTGAAATGAACCCCAGTTATGGAAATAGATGTTTAAATGACGCTAAACAAAATGTTAGAAAGAAGATGAAAGCCAAAAATATCAAATAAATATGATTTTAAACTTATTTAAATGAAAAATATTATCAGTAAAGGAACTTTAATAACTCGTAGCACAAATAACTACATTTTTCATATAGCGTATTCTTTATTGTTTAAAGGCTAAATATGTTAGGGATCGGAGTTGTTGAGTTTTAAATCGTGGTGAAGAAGCGATCTTTCTATACAACAAAATTTTGGTGATTTAACTATTGCATATTATCACTATCAAGATTAAAGTTTCATTTGCTAGAGGCTTGAGACTTTAGTGTCAATATACCTCCACTGAACATCTTTCGGTGTGGTGCTAAAAAATAGTAATTTACCACCACTTGAAAGTAGGGTGATCATGGGTTAAGACCATGAAAAATCCTGATTAGCTGCAGTTAATTTAGTTATTCAGATTTGGATTGCATTGATTTAAAATAGGTTAGTAATGTGATGTACATCCATCTAATCTGAATTGCAAGGATATTTGATATTTATCATTTATGTAAGCGAATATGAACATAAGGAATCACTGCTATTTTAGCCTTTCTTCTAGGTCATTTGAAATTTTCTATCCTTTTGCATTGATAATTTCTTATCTAATTATGACTGAGTGTTTATCTCCAGCAAGATTGGTTGCTTGGAAGAGTCTAGACTATATTTAAGAAAAGCATTTATAGTACGTTATTATGTCGACTAATAAAATTATAAATGACTCGAAATGAGAAAATTAAATTTTAATCAAAACCTTTTAGCAGCCCCAAACATTAGCGTATTTCTTATATCTTGACATAGACACTACTTATTGGGGGCAATGTTTACATGAAGCAACCCTAGGCGAGTAAAGTTAGTCTACGTATATATGGTCAATGATTTCAGGTATAAATAAACACTGGCCACTAAAAAAAATAAATAGACAGTTAATCACATTCTCAATTAAAACCTTACATCACTGCCAATTATGGCGCAGAGAAGTAGGATGTCGAATATTTAAATAACAAACCCTTTTAAAAGGATTCTTACAGGTTCAAAATGTCATTATTATTGAGCACATCAGATCATATTACATTTAACGTCCATGTACAGCGAGTCACGTGCACGGATCTCAGAAGTAGTACTTTTACATAATTAAATTTCATTTGTATCCGATTCCCTGAGCTCAGCCGTATGTTAAAGAGGTCTTTCAGGACAATTCTAAAGGTGAACGAAATTCTTCTATTTACCTTGATGTTGTTGTAACCACTTTTTATTGAATTTAGAGAAAACGTTCTGACAGAAAACGGACGTTTCGAAGACCACATTAATCCTGAGTGTGTTTCTGCTTGGATAGAATTGGACACACAGTAAAATCATCGGAGACATCCGTGTTATCATCTTTCAAGTGAAGAATTTAATCAGATTATTTTAAGATTATTGAATCAATCTAAAATTAATAAATATAAAAAATGCTAAGCAAGGTATATCGTGATTAATTAGTTTAACATACTTTCCATTATTCAACCTACTGAATATAAAGATTTTGCGCATTTGTCTTCAGAATACGTATAATCAATTTTTTAACACTTTGCTTAAAAACGCAACAGATGCCAAGAAGGAAGAATGAAATACATTTTCAGTCAATTTTTCAGTATTGGTCACAATAGAAAATTAATGCATCAATGAATTGTTTGCAGCAATTGTAAACAGATGCAGGAACATAGCGTAATTGGTACATTGATCGTTATCCAATCTAATCACATCCGATATTACAGGTTTTGGCAGATAAAGATCAATTGAATTCGAATCTCTCAACAGAAATGTTTCGCTGCGCCCATCTTTATAGAATATGCAAGTTGGAAAATGCTTTCCTAATTGGAGTTATGAAACAATAATAATGCTCAGACACATTGAACGATAGCATTCATTTATACCATGGAGCCAGGTTTTTGCAATGTACTAAATCTTAATCAAGACAATTTCCGGATCAAAGCCTTTTGATTCGTTCTCTATTATAATTTCTATTATAAAATTAAATTAAAATTATTTAATTTGGTTATCTAAAATTATTTTTGATCAAGTTGTTGTTAACAGCGTTGACCTTCGGTGTGTTTGCTTTTTAGCTGCCCCAATTGTCTAACATTTATTTTCTTCTATGAGTGGGTTACTGAGCGAGTTATTGGATGGACAGGTATGTCATATTTATCGCTTATTTTTAAAGAAACCTAAAGAAAATGTCCAACCTGAGAGTATGCGTGTCGTCCCCGAACCAGGTGTATGTGTAAAGCTTAAATGTGATTCCGGCAGTAAAATATTTGCAAATGTCTGTACGTCCGGAAAGGCAAGTTGAAAACTTTTTCTCAATTACCAGATTCCTATGCCTGATGAAATATCTGAAAACCAGTTGGTTAAAATGCTTGAAAATACCGAAGAAGCGCCACCCTACCGCATCCCTTTAAGTATCGGTGATGCACATTGCGAGGTGGATAATTGTAAGTTTATTTCGGCAAATATTTACTCTTTTCTTCAGCCGGGATTCCATGTTCGGCCTATGATGTAATCATAAATCCTGGTTTTCTCGAAAAGATCAAGGCTTCCGAAGTTTTCATGGCATTTTTAGTCACAGTGATCATTGAAGGTCTTGAAACAAAATTTAAATTATCCATAAAGAAAGGTATTTCACATTTTTCATACACTTTGCTCTATGTAGACTGGATTATATTGAAGAATAAGAAATGTATGGGTACCTTACAGGAACAGTTTATTCGATCTAGACCCCGGCCAATCATCATTGAAATGGACGAGTCCTCTGAAGGGTACTTTTACTGTTATTTGCTTACTTTTCTAGAACGACTAGCAATGTATCAGAAATCAAGAATGCTGCCCCAAAATCATCTATTCCAGAGTTTAAAATGTCTGCTATACCTGATGTAGAAAATCCTGAAGTTATAGTAACTGAACTAAAGCTTCCTGAATTAGTTAGTTTTGTTCATATGTCCAATTTTTATATCATGTACTTATGCATTTAAAAAATTTCTTTCACTTCAGTCAAGTTGTAGGGGAATTGAGCTTGACGTTGGCGCGAACTTGTTCGTTCTTCGTACTCGAAGTCATCTCTACGAAATGGCCGCAAAATTAAGTCACAGAGTCGATCAAGAAAAAACTGTTGCTGAATTCAACTCCCGAACGAAGGTTGGTCTACTTATTAGTTATCAGTAGCAATATTATAAAAGAATCACTAGTTGATCCCCACTCATTTATGATAACAGGAAATGGTCTTAAACCACTTAACCATGCAATTTTTGATAGACATTTCGTTGGGAATCACGCTTATCCTCCCTCGCTTTCCACTTCCGCTATTAGCTGGACAATTTAGGTTTCTTCATCTCCAATATAACCCCTTGTATCTCATTGATCATTTTCGCATTTAACTTTAGTTAGATACTAGCTTCAATTATTTATCTTATAATATCTTTCGCTATCTTGCAATTTTATATTTTCTACCTTAACACATGGTACTCTTGCAGGCAGAAATGACGGCCTCTAATGGAGTCTTTTGACCGGTAAAAGAGGATGAAGAAAGTTTTAGATGGGAAAAAGGCCGACAGTGGGGGGGGGGGATTTTGGGAAAATTACTGCCGCGTATCCTTTGGGTGCTTTATACTTAACTACTGCAATCCCCCCACCCCACCCCCCCGCCACCCCCCTCCTCCCTCCCTCCTTTCCCGACAAACAGCGGTTTTAGCAGATGTGATGTGCATTCTTATTTTCCTCCCTATCTCTTAGTTTTACTGAGCTTATTTCTATCGTTTTTTGCCTCCACTTAATGGGCTCCAACTTAGCATTACTTTATTTTTTACTTCATAATTTTCTAAAAAAGGGTAAAGTAGGCTGACTTTTGGTGAAAAAAATAACTATTCCCTTTTCAAATGACACAAGTTATTCGGTACGTATACTTCTTTTGACGAAATGAACCTATAATTGGTAGAAAAGTTAGATTTGCCAGGGGTTCAGTTTATTCTAACTACTCTAGTTAGGACTTATTGTGAGTTATTTCCAACCGTGCATCTATCGCAAGGCGACTTATTGATAAGTTGCTCTAATACACTTTTCATACCTATGCCAATCAGTGATCAAAATTTAGGTGTCGTGCTAATTTGCTCCTTATACATTTTAATCGATCAATTACTAGCCAATGTACCTGTTTACCCTAACCAGCTGCTCGACTAATTTACAAATGTAATTGCAGCGACTTATAGATAGACTACTGGATGGCTCTAATAGCTTCAATTTTAACAGCTCAAGAGCTAAGTTTTTACCTGAGCATATATCTGCTGTCTAAACAAGTTACCCTCCGTTTTCTCCTTACCCTTTCAACCATTGCTTTTAACCAAATATTAATAAGGCAGTGGGGAGGAGTGGGGGGGGGGGGGGGTGGAACTGCCTTTGTACACTTGCCCTTACATTTCCCTCCCCCCTTCTACCTATTTGTACTGAGTCATGGTCCCTATATTTATGTTGAGTCCCGCCGTCGTTGTCACATCTGCTCATCTTTGCGCTACGACTCACTTGACTTACTGGCTCCTCCTTTGACACTCTTATATGCCCCCCCCCATTTATTACTTCAGTCGTAGTTTTACTTTTAGTGAGTTGGTTCCTAGAAAAGGCAAAGGGAAAGCTCATGTCATATGGAGGTAGTGGAGAGTCTTACTCATTTGTCTACCTGACCGATAACAAAGTATCCACTTGACTAATCAACGTTTCTCTAGCCAAGAAGCCGACATAGAGTCCAGATGGAACTGTCCGTTAACACTGGACTTTACCTAATCTTGCCTTACTATATAATCTTTACTATTTGCACTAATTTTTTTTCGACATTTTAGATTTTGACTGTGACAATGCCGGTGGTTCAATCTGCAGCCGCTTAAAGATGAGCTCTCTTAGAAAAATGTACCCTGTATTGATGTGTGTTTTTTAATTGTTTCAGACTCGTTTGCCATTTATAGCGTTCTAATTCTCCCTTTGCATTTAACTTTATTTAAATTTAACTAACTTTCTGAAAATATATTAACAGGCATTAATTTCTCTCTTATTCATTTTCATTAGAAGAAACTTTTTCCTATTTCTGTCAATACCTTACATAGAAATCCGAAAATTTTTTTGTGATCTGCATTGTTTTATAAAATATGCTGTCAGAAGTTCATGAACAAAATTAGTTGTTTTTTGTAATTATCACTTTTTAGATAGTTTAAAAATAGACTTTATGCGGTGACTGGTAGTAGAAATGAATGTAATTTATCATTTAATTTCAACGGCATTGTATTTTCTTGGAAATGTTTCACGAATTTCATTATCAAAATGTTGTCTGCAATTTAGTTCTGAAAGGAAGTGATTTTGGGTAAATTCTGGTATTCTATCAAGAGAAAACGATGTCGGGCTTGATCTTTTTCAAAGATGTCATCCAGCAAGTGGTGGTATCGTACACTCATTCTCCAGGAAGTAGAATAAAGATGAAAGCGAAAGAAACGAGGAGATATGAGCGTTTCCGGTCTCATGAAACGCAACTCTCTATCAGTGGAGGAAGTGGTCGGAAAGTGGAAGATGGAGAATTAAGGCAATCTCCGGATGTGCCTTGACTCGAATTCTACCAACGCTCAGCTTTACTTAAGACTGTATGCTAATCGAAACTACAGCTTTTTTACTTCAATCCGAAGCCTGATTTTATGCTATCTCGTTTCATGGGCAAGACGAAAAGCCCGCTGTCTAAATTGAAATTCACTATTGCTAGTGGCAGTGCAAAAATTTTGCATTTCTTGCCAGTGAGGAAGTCCAATAATTGATGAATTAGATCGAGTTAGTCGAACGAGTCAGGTTTCATAATGTCTACTTATGAAGAGCGAGGATCACTATATCACCGTCTAATGTTTCAGTGTTTGGGGTGTGCGATAGACTTACCTCCACGTGGGGCATCCTGGGCAACGTATACTCATACGGCAAAATTGTCTGTCAATCGGTAGTTGACTTCTGACTTCAAACTACCATAACCCCACTGTATGTCATATTCGACCCCTTTCACAATACTCACCTCACCTTTTTTCTACCTTCGTCTTTGAAACACTCTTCTGTTTCTCCTCCCCCTCTCGATTTTCTTTCACTTTGATGTTCCTTCCTCTCTAGGAAGCCTGAAGTCAACTAAAGGGCTAATGATAACCATCAAAACGAACTGAAGTCAGCTAAATGGCTAATGATAACTATCAAAACGCCTCCTGATAACTATCAAAACGCCTGTCATTTCTGCTTCTTTGATGAACCTTCCCTCTGTAAAGCCCGAACTATGCTACTTTGATGTTCCTTCCTCTCTAGGAAGCCTGAAGTCAACTAAAGGGCTAATGATAACCATCAAAACGCCTGCCATTTAATATAAATAGTGTTTCATTCTTTTAATTTAAAGTTACTCCTTACCCCAAAAATGGGATGTTTGGTCAGTCATGCCTTTTCAGTGCATGTTATGCATGCATATATGAAAATACACACTATTTATTGCAATACGAAACTGCTAACATAAGTCGAATAGTTTGACTTCTAGTCACTATAAGTTTTACTTATGTAAGTAATTTAAGCAAGCCTTATGCGTTAAGTTTTTTTTTCTGAATAAGCTGATAAATTGTGCTAAATTTTCTCCGAAAATTCCCTAATTTCCGGTTTTAATTTTCCATATGACTTGTTATTTCTAGAGGTTTATTTCCACTTAGGCTCACCATTTCGCAATTAGACTATTTTTTCAATGATGAAGCAAAACAAGTTTTATTTCTTTGAGATTTAAGAGCAAATCTGTATTCGTTTAAAGATAAAAAATATTCATCTTAAAGGTTATATTTTAAAACAATTCATTCACAATAGGTGGGGGGTATAATTTCTTGAAAACTCTCCTCTAAATTACCTCTTTGTACTAGAGATTGCGCAACTGTCTTTCAGATTAACTCCCTGTAGTCAAATGTGACTAGTTGGTGACTGGACGTGTGTCTCTGGCTTCTTCTGAGGGGGTAGGGTGGTGGGGGGGGGGGGGGGGGGGGGGGGGGGGGGTAGGGATTAGTTCCCAAAATTCTCTTATAAGTACGGTGGTTTCCATAGAGAGCTCCTTAGGTATAACATTTTGGATTAACTGACACTCCATGATTAAGCTACCAAGTTACATGTCTTCTTCCTTAAACAGAGGCAACCTTAATTACCCCTTAATTATGCTCAACTCTTAAAGTAATTTTATTAGAAAATATGCAGTATAGGTGTGCTCACACGAAAAGGCCTGCAGTTCCCAGGCCATAGAACTCAATGCGAGACTCAATTGTTTTGGGTACGTGTGGTATATAAGCGACTGCTCTATTCCTCCCTTCGTGAAATCAAGTCCACGAATGCGGACATGCGGCCCTCGTTGTCCAAAATGGAGGCCATACTTAGTGGAAAAGAAAGGAAAAGAAGCTATGCTTATGTGGAATCAGAATTTTGAAAAGCGATTTAATGGAAAAAGGGAGTGAAATTTATTACACCTGTATTATACTGCAAACTGTTTCCTTTTTCAGTGAACTCACAACTTTGGTGAAGAGTCAAAGACCGGCTTTAAGCTAAGCGTAAAGATAAGAGGAGGTGTATAAGAATCGACTGCTATTTGCTTAACTGCCACTTACTGGACTCTGCAAAGTTGAATAGGTTCGAGTATGTCAGCTTCAGCTTATGCACTTTCGAACAATGCGAGTAGGAGCGATACAACTGTCCATTTTCAGTTTGAGCAATTTGGGATATGAGCTTTCCTTTGTTGTCAAAACTTGCTCTAGGCTATTTTTGCACAAGTGTCAATCAACCAATCACAATGCTATTTCCTGGTGAGCAAGTATCCTGAATATGAAAAAGACAGAGTAAAAGTGAAGTATCTACTTTTCGGGGGGGGGGGGGGGGGGGGGGCGAATTGCACATATTTTACTCTCCTTACTCCTCAAAGTTGCAATTTTGAAGGAGTCCTAACTTCATTTCTTTACAACATCTTAAAGCTATTAAAGACTGATCATTTCTTGTCGGTCATAAGGCCTAAATTTAGGTTAAGGAGTCATGTTGGCTACTAATTTTGATATTTAAAATTTTATTAACAGAAATGCGTAATAAAACGCCAATTATAAGGCTTATAATAAATGCTAATTGAGGCTTATCAATCACGTTAATAGCATGTTGACTTCCTAGGAGGTCATCCCGGTAAATATCAATTTATTGATTTTTAATTCTAGACTCTATTCACTTTTTCACAAAGAGCTCTTAATAAATATACTGTGTACAGCAGTCAACATACACTGCGTCAAATAAATGCCTATCGATAAGGGTGGGGGG
>UZAE01000832.1:0-17762 GCA_900617975.1 Rodentolepis nana | reverse complement strand
CAACTTCTTACTAAACCAAAAGCTAGTATGCTTCATATATGCTTAAATATTTATATCAAATGGCAGGCGTTTTAATAATAACTATCATTAGCCCTTTGGTTGACTTCAGGTCTCACAGAGAGGAAGGAACATCAAGGTGAAAAAGACAGAAGAGTGTTTCAAAGATGTAAAATAGGCAGACACAAAGGTAGAAAGAGGTGAGGTGAGTACTGTGGAAGTAGTCGAACATGACATAGAGTGGGGTCACGGTAGTTTGAAGTCAGAAGTCAACTGCCGGTTAATAGACTTTTTTGCCGTATGAGTATACGTTGCCCAGGGTGCACCACGAGGAGGTAAGTCTATCGCACACCCCATGCTTAAATATTGAAATTAAAATAAACTATTTTAATATGCACACTGTCGAAACGCAAAACATCTATAGGTTTGCTTTTATTTTAAATCGATGTTAAATAACACCTATATTATTAAAAATTTGTGTTAACTAAAGAGTCAGCAAACTCTGCTAAATCCTATTTACTTTATTATATAAAACTGTCCAATCATAGTTAGACCTTATATATGGGTCATTTGCTTATGTGTGGATTGCCTATTGCATTTGTGTATGTTTGTTTTCTTTCGAATTAAGAACCACCTATTACCTTTTAAAAGCTTTCTTATGGTTGAAATTTAGATCTACCTATCGCTGATTAAATTATGTCAAATGAATTTACAGCATCTCTTAAAGTTGTTCAAAACTTTCTTGGTGATTGTCCCTCAAATGTCTCTCTGGCTGCTTTGAAGAATCTTAGTGATTCAATTAAAGTATTAAATCCCGACCAAACTAAAGCCGTTATTGATCTTGCTTTTCGAGAACGCACTTTAGCCCTACTTTATAACAATGAACTAATGTCGGAAGTGCGATCCTTACTTCAGTTATCTGTATCGTCAGCGGTAGAAGGAATATGCTCTGCTTCCACCCCTTTCCTTTTGATCTCCGATCTTATCAACACAAAACCAATCGCTGAAGCTGAGGAAAATTTTCAATTTCTTGAGGACACTATCAAAGCCCTTAAAGATGTATGTTTGTGCATTACTACTCAATTTGTTTTAGGCTTCTCTTTTTGGCTCGGGTCGCAACATTCTTCTTCGCATGTGCAATGATCTACTTCGTCGACTTTCAAAGTCGCAAAATACTGTTTTTTGTGGTCGAATTCAATTGTTTCTCACTTCCCTTTTTCCTCTGAACGAAAAGTCGGGTCTAAATTTTACCTCAAACTTTAACATTGATAAGGAGGTTTCCTATAGTAACGAACCGGATGAAAGTCTCTTCCATGCTTTAACAACGACTAAAGATGACTCAGATAGCACCTCAAAAGCTCAAGCTTGTGTTACTCCAGTGAATGCAGATTTGTATAGAAAATTCTGGAAATTGCAGGATTTGTTGAAGTCGCCTACTATCTGCTATACTCGGGATGGTTGGCTCAGTTTCGTGGAATGTTCCGATTGTGTTATTTCGACTTTTCAGAGTATCCGTCTTGCTCCAGGTGGAAGTGAAGAATCGCAATGGAATGAATTCACAATGTACCTTACCAGTGAAAAGGTGACGATTTCCTTTTTATTGTTATTGAAATTAAGTCCAAATGCATTCTTATATTTAAATATGGACACTTGATATTTACTTTGTAAATTTAGGCCATTTACCATCTTTTAAGTCCAATTATTTATAGTAAACCTTTTTCTGTTTAAATATTTTTTTGAAATCGGTGAAGTTTTTTATAAGCTTATCAGTTAATTTTTAGGTTTGCATTAAGAAGAAAAGTCGGTCCATAACATTCATTCTACTTTATCTTCTTAGTTGACTTCTACTTTGTGTTTCTTTTGGATACTAATTTATCACATCTCAATTTCCTTTCCACTAAGCTAAATGGTCTTTGGAGTTTTCTATTATTGACTATTCATTTCACGGTTTAGTACCAAAATTGAAATTATTTAACACTTCTTTCCTTTCTACTTGAAGGTCGATATGGCAGTTACAAAAAAATAAGTGATTCAATTTTAGAAAATTAGGTCCTTCCTGTGTTTCCTTTAATAAATGTATGCAGAAAAATATCAGTCGCTCAATATCACGAAAGTTATTCGATTTCGCGCCCGCCTTTGCTAGTTTTACTTTGTTTATACCTATTTTATCAATGGTAGACTTGTCTGTTACTATTTTTTATTTTCTTTAGCTGCTAGATTTGCAGTTAATGGATCGCCATTTCCGTCGATACATTCTTACTCAACTTTTAATCATCTTCCAGTATCTCACTGCCCAAGTGAAGTTCAAAACGTGAGTTATTTTTCATTTTCGCCATGTTTTATTTTCAATCCTGAATTTACTTGTTAGTACTCCAAGAGAACTCACTTCTAATCCATATTACTTTATTTGGTTCTACTGGATTTTTATTAATAATCAGCTAAGGTGAACTTTCCATAGATCCAATTTCGTATATGCTATTTTAGCCTTCGAAAGTCTATTTTTATGGTAGGCAAAACGGTTCCCGATGCGTATATTTGTAAATTGTTTGATTCTTTAGTAACTTGGTCCTAATTATCTTCTATTTTTTAGCGTTATAGGCACTATAATATCAAATTTAATATATTTATGGTTCAATTTGTTTTCTTTTAATAAACGTTCAAAGTTTTTTTCTTGTTCATGTTCCTATCCAGATTAAAGTACATTCGCTGACTAAATTACAATCTATTACTGGCGCCAAAAGTATTTATGTGTTACTCAACATTGGCTATCGTCACTTCAAAGTTTCACGATGAGAGATTGTGTTGATCTTGAAATCATGGCTGATGCTCTGATCTCTCTTTTTTTGTTTTATACATTGAATTAGGGCTAATCTTTACGATTCCTCGCTTTTATTCTTTTACTCACCTTTAGTGAAAGTCAGCGATTAGATGAACAACAAAAGCAATGGATCCAAAAACATGAAGCCACGATATTTGAGTTACTTAGACGAGATGCCGTCTCAAAAAATGACGTCACGGAACCAGTTATCAGCCACGTTCTTCAACGAGAAGCTCATTGGAACGATTGGAAGAATCAGGGTTGTCCATCTTTCATCAAAGAACCAGAAAAATCTACCCTTAATCCAAGGTTTTTGTTGTTTCCAAATTTGCTTATTATTTAGTAGTAGTATTTGTTTTAATTTTTATCCGATTTTAGCCTTATTATAAATAGTTAGCTGTTCATTGAATTTGGTTTTATAGGAAGCGAAGGACCAACCCTCTAATGGAACGATCAGGCAAGAAGTTGTATCGATTTGGGAATCCAGCTCTGGATGAGCTATGGTCCATGGCTCCTGATAATCTGGAAGCTTGCCGTGACAAACGTCGTCTATTTGCGCCCTCCGACCTGAATGAATATTTCCAGGATGCAATTTTGGAGATGGATCCGAATGAGAAAGTGGAAGAACAATATAAGTATGTTTATTTCTCGTAATTTTCTTATCTTTGGTTCAGTCGTTTTATCTTCACTTATTCATATGACTTTAAAATATTAGTGATGTTTCTTTTCCCAATGATAATCTATGTTACAATATAGGCACTCTCTCTCAGACTCCGAAGCCATAATTGATCCCTGTAACTCACGATGGTTCTTTTAGTAGTAAATGTAGCAGTAGTGAGATGGTATCCTCGGGCATGACTGTGGGAAGCCCATCTGGGGTTCATACATTTCTGAGTAAATCAACCTAGAATAGTGATTTCTTCGCACTTATTGTTCACTCTTTTGATAATACGTTTACCGTATTTAGTTGTCATTTTTGCTGACTCCTGTTGCCATTTGAATTGAATTCTTTGCAGACGTTGCAATCAGGAATCATGGACGTGGCGAGCTTTACGTGTTCTCTCTCGACGAAACAATCAGTTCTACAAAAATTGGAATCCTCCAGGCCGTTCCGTGAAGGATTATCTGACAGATATTCTTTCAGAAGATCTCGAAGTTAGTAATTTCTACGCAACATGCTCATAGGTTTTGTTCTTACAAATTATTGGTTCCTTTTGCCCTTTCAGTCGACTGTGAATAAGGTCAACGGCGCTGATACGCCTCAAAAGGTCTCCCAGTCTTCCTCAAAGGTTCAAACTGAAAAGCCCTCCCCAAGTCCGCATCAAGAAAGTTTGAAAAAATCCATTGCAGGAGTTCCAAAGGCTTCTTCAAATGAAAATACGTCGTCTTCTGCACATGTAGTTATTTAATCTTTCTTTTTTATTTTTAACTACCACTCATTTTGAAGCAAAAATTTTACAAGCGGAAATTGATAAGCAGTAAAATCTTCACAAACTTCAACCCAGTACTCATTCTCGACTTCATTGAAGTCAAAACACGATGGGGTATACTTAATTTAAATTCAAGTACGCCGTTTTCTATCGAACGTTTCAAAGTTTCCGCCTTGGATGGCAGCTATGAATTTTTACAACAGCGACATTTATGCGGCCTTTTAAAAGTTATCAAGAATATATAGTTAAATATTTAAATCTGTGGCAATTAAACGGTAAATTTTGGCGTTATGTCCCTATAGCAATCAACCAACTCCCGAATTGTATTCGTTTAATATTAGACTTCGGCGTTTATTATCGACTAAGTCTATTTGATTAATTGAGTAGTTTTCATCTTTGTAAATGCGCGCACTACTAATGTTGTTTTCAGTAGCAATGTTTCTATATCACTTTTTCTCGATTTTATTTCAGAAAACGTGTTCGTTGCTATCAGAAGATGTGGACAATATTGGACAGGACGAAGAAGAGGTTGAAGATTTGGAGAATTTAAATGAGGAAGAGGACACGGATGGAGAAGCAGCTGATGACGATGATGACCTTGAGGAGAGCCAATCAAAAGCTGGGACTGCTTCAGATGCACAAGACAGCTAGTCTATTGACGCTTAATTCCTTTAACACCATGTGCTGCATGGTATTTTGAAATGTATTTTAATAAAATACGCGTGTCAATGTTGTAACTAACTTTCTTTCCTCGTCGCAAGTTCGTTTTGCTTGTTACTTGCATGGCTTATGCAATGTTTGTTTGACCAATTTACAGTTTTATAGTCTGTAAGTTTAACTCTCGAACTTTGCTTTGAGGCTGCAGAATTTTGAATAAGAATTGCAGGATATTTACCCTTTCCCTGGGGTAATTTGGGCATGGTGATTAGTGTATGGTTGAATCCAATTATTAGGATATTGCTTTTCGAATATATTAAAACTTGATTCCTCTTAAGGTTAAGGGTTGTATTGGTGTTTAAATTTCCCGAGTGAAGTGCAGAATACTTACGGAAGCTTTCTTTTAATATTGATTTGTTTTAGTGTCCCTAATTAAACAGATTTCTTATGTCCCTATTTTTGTGAAATAAATTTAAAATCAATCCAGGTTCTCCCATGAACCCCAAGCTTTGTTTTGAAGTCGTTCTTTTTCCATTCTTTCTCAAAAATTACGAATTGAGCAATTGTTTATCATATCTTTTTTATAAGGTGGTTCTTGTTTGAATTTCGACTTATACTCAAGCGTCTACCTGCAATTTGCTTAATCTTTCCTCTACTCCATTGAAAGCCATTTCTTAGTGATAATTCCGTTGATATGTGCTACTGTCTCTGTGTTGGTTCACTGCCATCTTTGCATTCCATGAACTAGATTTCATGGTGTGCCTATTACTTAATGTACATTTGTTTATTGGCACGCCATTGGGGTGTTGGTCACCGTTCTCGTATGCCACGTTGGCTATCATAGTGATGATAATATGCATCTCTTGAAGGTGTGGAGGAAGTTGTTTAGGTTTTTAACCACGAATCAAATATTCAACACATATCTAGATATCGATTGAGCGTTGAGCTGATGTGTTTGTCAAGAATTTAATGTGTCTTTCATAATTGTTCACGGATATTTAACTAAGGCAGTCCACACAGAGTAATTTGCACACCTTGATACTCGACTTCCTATGATTAATCCAATTACTCTAGTCGCATTTCTTGCCTTTTAGGATTCATTATTTCCTGTGATTTTCATAAATTATGGGTCTGCCGCATAATGGGATCAACATTACGCCTTTAAGGTCATTATTACTTCAGTATTAAGCGGTAAATACCACTTTTGACAGCCGGATTTATAGCCTTCAACTCCCAATTTTTCGCTGCTTATAGGCTTTAAATATAATCCTGACTCACTCTTGAACGTGATATGTCCAGGTTTTAGTATTCATTGCCCATAATCTCTCCCCTCAGTCCCCTTTGCTCCTATCTCAATCAATTGTATTACCATTATTGCTAGGTTATTAACTGTGGGCTGTAATTGTAATCAATTAGCAGAAAGTCCAATAACTAATAAGGAAGAGGGGGTCGAAATCGGCCTAATCAACTTCAAGTCCTCAGAGAATCCTACTTCATTCGATTTTGGGACTTGAATTGCACAAGATGTACTAGATGGGCAGTTCACGTTCCAAAATTTAATATCACGCTTCGTTGCCTCAACCCTGTGCCAAATGTTTGTCTATGATATTCAACTAGTCTTTTTTTGCTTTCAATGCTTGAGAAGCCAAGATGATCCTACAGGATCTCCATTAGCTTTCGGCTTAAACGTAGCAGAAGTGGGCTCGTACAATTCAATAAGATGTTTTTTTTCATCTAAATTGAGCGCTTAAAATTATGAATTAATCAAAATCTTTACTTCTTTTGTGTTCTTTGCCTGTATAGCTAAATTTCAATTCTTTCTTCCTATTTTTCGCAACACAAATGTATTTGAGAGTAGTTTGCACTAATCAAAGCAGTCGGATGCTTTCTAAACCCAGCGTATGAAAGTACCCCTGCACCTGCCGACTTAAATCAGTTATTTTAGATCATTTTACCATTTCTAAATTATAATTGGAAATATGAAACTTAAAATGTCTTGATTTATAATGGCTGTAGTTGTGAGTGGTGAATTTTTGTCGCCATAGCTTAGGATAATTAAGAGCATTCCATTCAGTTGAAGCGTAACTTTGGTGGTAGTTGAGTGCCAATAGCACCTAATGACACTTTTCAAAAGAGATATTTTTAGTTATGTTTGTCTCCATTACCAATTTTAGTTCTCTCAACTTTAAATTTCATAGATGCCTGCTCCCCTGATCCTTACAACTTATTAGTTTAGTTAAATACGCCCTAAATAGAACTCACTATCAAGTATATCTTGAAGTGGTTAATCAAATAAAGACTTACACCTTGCAATACGCGCGCTAGCTTTGTACACGTCATCAAATCTCTATTGGCCTTCCGCCCATTCAACTCCACCAATTACCGCCGCCATTTCGTGCGTGCTTGCGTGTGTGTGTGCACTTTAATTGAACCAATATTTACTATGTAGAGCATTAGAGTCACTTCATTCCTTCCTTTACACTTTCAGTCCCGTCGTCATGTCTACTGATCGCAAACCCCTCGTTCTCACAACCGGCGGTGCTGGTTTCATCGGCAGTCACACAATTGTGGAACTCCTTGAAGCTGGCTACGACACGGTCATTCTTGACAGCTTCTGCAATGCAAGAAAGGGTATGTGTGGTTGGTGCTTTTATTATTTTCATTTTTTGCCAATTGTCTAAGTTCTTCCTATATGTTTTTACATTGTATAAACCATATTAGTCCACAAATTACACTATTTTGACCTTACGCTCTTGGATTATTACCGTATTTAGATGTTCGCTTATGTATTATTTACTTTGTGCCATGAATCCGAGTTGAATCCTCCTTCACTTTCGGAAAGCATGAAACTATGCAAATGTCCTTCTTTGAGTTATTATGCCTCGTTGGTGTGGGAATTAGTCTGTCAGTAATCGAGATTATTGGTGCACATATCTCCACTATCCGGACCATTTGCGTTTTGTGGATAAGCGGATTCTAGCTTTCAGAATTCGAAGGCAGTTGTGTTGACATTCTTACTTTATGCGAATTTTTTATCTTGATATTTTAGGCTGCTGTTTTATGCTTTAGATTTTGTTTTGTTCAGTGTTTTTTTCGTGCAGCTAGAAGCATTTGAAGTCATTGTCATTTTGAGGTGAGCAATTCTGGAAATTTTCCTCCTTAGGTTAGCCATTTTCGGAATTCCTTTGCTTCCGAAGACAGACTATCGTGATATATATAGTTGTTTATCCCCTTTCCACCCTTCATAAGATTCAAAAGCAAATTCTTCATGATCTTTTTCCTTCCATGTAGGTTGCATCGCTAACCTTGAGAAGATTGTCGGTCAAAGTCTCAAAGTTCGTGAAATTGACCTTCTGGACAAGGATGCTCTAACCAACCTCTTCCATGAGGTAAGAATCTTCACCTCCATCTGATTTTTTTCAATTATTTATCATTTTTACTTTGCGTCTAAACTCGCAATACAAAGGCAAATGATTCAATACAGCGAGAGAAGTTGGAAAGGGAGGGGTGCAAAATTATCTAGAATCGAACAAATGCCTCATTCATTAGTGTCTCCAATTACTTAATTGCTATAATCCAGTAAAGTTTGTGTCTCATTATTCCTAAGTTCAAATTTCAAAAGTTGTCTCCTAGGTCCCTCTCTATAGAGTCAAACTCCTATTGATTGGTGATCATGTTATCACTCCTTTGTCTCTTTCAATGGGCAAAATCACCTATTTAACTATCAAAAAACGTGTATAGCCGAGGCCTGCAGTTGAAAATTGCTAGTATGTGTCGTAACTGCAGACTTGTGAATAAATTCACGAGCTTACAATTATTCATAATCTATTTCTTTAAAAAAAGAATTCTATCAATCTATGAAATCTAATAATTAGTCCCTTTAACGCCCGAGTTATTCTTCTGAAAAATACACCCAACCGCACTCGCGCGTGTCTCACAGCAGACTGACGCCGCCGACATGGTGAGTTTTAGTTGTATGAGGCAACGGCTATAGGCACGCATTGAACATGTTTCAAACGAATATATGTCGCCTTCTGTTACGAGTCAAGTGCCAATATAGCTTATTTTAAAAGAGGTCCGTACGGTCCTAAGGAGCCGTTAAAGGGTTAAACAATCTGTGCATTGAAATGTATTTATTTTGGTGTTTTTTGTCTGTCTGCGTGTCATGTCATGTAGGGCGTTACTTAAGAGGGTGAATCGATTATAGGCATGCGTAGGAGGTGGGAGTTAAGAATGGATTTGAGATAGGGCGAATGGAAACGTTCTAATTGGGTCATTGGAGGGGCCTTAGCGATTAAAAAAACATTTCAATTGGATTCAATTAGGTGATTGTGAGAGAGGGGTGGACTTAATAGGGCAAATCATAGTATGCGATACAGCTGAGATGTCAAAGTACAATCAAATAATTAACATTGACGATTTTCTCCTGGTCTACTTATGCTAATAGAAATAGAATTTATTAACTTTATTGCGATGCTTCGTTGAAAAAGTGACCGATGAATTTCGCCATTTAAGCTCTAGCTATCAAATTTTGCCAAATGATCTTCTGTTTACAATTGATTTCACGACAAAAGTACTTCCGGCTCGTGTTCTTTTAATATTGGGTTTTGACTAGTAGGAATTTCGCTCAGAATATTGGATGTTTTATAAATTGATTTAGAATAATTAATTGTTGTTCAACAAGCGAAACACGAATATTGTATACTCCTCATGAAAATGACTAGGTGAATTCTAAATAATTAAAGTTGCCATTTTGATTGTCTACACCTTGAGAGTTCTTTGAAAAGTTAAGAAAATGAATATTTGCATTCATTGGAATAACCTCTTCTATGGTGTCTGGATATCATAATTCTGAATGTAGCAAAATCTTCGGGTCATTTAGCTTCTATAAGTCCTCGCATATGCAAAGATGTGACCCATATTGCTATTGGATTTGAACTCTTGTTCCTAAATGTTCTACCGCAAATCAGGTGAAAGTTTGCGCTTTACTGTTTGAAAATTGGAGAACTGTCAAAATAGAATTTTGGCAGTGAATTGGGGTATATATCAAAATGATAACAAAAATGAATGGTGATGCTTACCTTACTTAATGAAATTATTTCTCTTGTTCAATTTTGTGGAAAATTTTTTGTCTATGTTTTAGTTCAAATTTGACTTTGTCATTCACTTTGCGGCCCTCAAAGCCGTTGGTGAATCCGTCCACTTTCCTCTTCAATACTATCAAAACAATATTACTGGCTTCGTCAACTTGTTAGAGGTAATGGTCTTAAAGTCGACCTTTAAAATCAATCTCATTCGTACTGTTAATTTTTTTGCCTTTTGTCGGAATAGGTAATGTCTGCTAATGATGTGAAGAAGTTGGTCTATTCCAGTTCCTGCACTGTCTACGGTGATCCTTCCAAGTTGCCCCTCACAGAAGATACCCCAATTGGTAACTGTGCCAATCCCTACGGTCGTACCAAATATATTGGTGAAATGATTCTTGAAGTGAGTGGAGCACTACTTAATTCCACTTGACAGTAATATTAACCAGTTTTAGTTGCTCGACTTTTTGGTCGCTTTGTAGGATCTGGCAAAGTCGGACCCAGAATGGTCAATCATCAATCTTCGCTACTTTAACCCTGTCGGAGCTCACAAATCTGGTCTCATTGGTGAAGATGCGGGGCCAGCACCAAAGAACATATTCCCATGCCTCACGAAAACTGCTTACGGTCTTATGAAGGAAGTTGTCGTGTTTGGAAATGACTACAAGACTCCTGATGGCACTGGTTCGTAAAAATTGTCTCAATTCGTAAAATATGAAATTGGATGATGCTTCGGTCAAATATGGACACTTTAGTGATGTCTCTATTGTGACTCTTTCAGTTATCTACAGTTTCCGACACGAATATCAGGTTTATTTTGGTTTAAATAGTGATATCTAAACTGGAACCAGCAATTGAATAGGGGGTAATTAGAGCTGAGATTATATACCATATCGTTGATTATTTTAACACAGAAATATATCCCTAATTTAAGAGGAAGCAGAGATCTTTCCTTATTCATCCATATTGAAAGAATGTGATTTTAAGAAGAGACTTTAGAAAGATAATTAAAGTATGAAGAGTGTACTACTAATCCTGCTTCAATGGATATCAATAGTACACGTTTTTAGTACAACATTTCCCAATGCTGATAAACGTTCATTGATGTCTTCTCTTTCTACTAGGTATTCGTGACTATATCCACGTCGTTGATCTCTCTAAAGGTCACGTTTCAGCCATGAAGCATCTGACCACGTTCAAAGGTTGTAAGGTAGTAAATCGACTCCTTCTCTTTTCCACTGAGGCGTACTAATCACTTCACCCCTGTGTCCCTCTTTAGGCCTACAACTTGGGCACAGGACAAGGATACTCTGTCTTAGAGTTGATCAAGGCCATGGAAAAGGCATCAGGAAGGCATATACAGTTTCGCTATGATGCCAGACGTGGAGGTGATATCGCTGTGGCCTTTGCCGATACCACTCTAGCCGAGAAGGAGCTTGGTTGGAAGGCTGAAAAGGCACTTCCTGAAATGTGTGAGGATGCTTGGCGCTGGCAATGCAACTTCCCTGAGGGATATCCCAAAGTTGACTAGATCGGATGAGAGCAATTAGTTGTGATAAACGTCATTGGTTTTGCCTCCCCCTTCTCAATGGCCCTATACACCTTTTTGTTACTCTTTTCTATTTATAAGAATAGTTCCTATTTACCGGCACTGAATAATAACAACGTTGACACATCAAGACTCGTGATCATATACTCTTCTCTTACTAGTATTGCTATTAGTTCTAACTTGGGCAGTAAAACAATACTATCAAGTAGGCCTTAAGGATCATTTAAACAACACAAATGGAACACCATTGACCCAGGCTACTATGAAAGATTTTCTCCACAAACGACGCTAAAAAAATTTCCACGAATACAATTATGGGCCGTGCCACCTACAAAATTGACAAATTTGAAATAAGTGTCAAGTATCCATTACACTATAACCCCACCAATGAAGTCAACGGCAAAAGCTAGGCCACGTCTAAGCCTGGCAACTTTATTATCAATTATGAATTTTAATAACACGAGACAATACAGTTTATATTAAGAACAATAGTTAGTCATGAGTTTCAATTACTCCAGCGGTTTCGTAATTCGTATAATCCGTGCTGAGTCCAAGTTTCGCTCGGTCGAATTTTACGAAAAAGTCGAGGGAACCATGTAGATGGTAACCTTGATGTCAAAGAATGGGCTATCGCGACATAGAGAGCAAGTTTCCTACTACGGAAAGCTTAACGAAAACATCTCCAAGATTGAAACGCCCAAATCTAAAATTAAGGAAGCATATTTAGAAATAGTCATTGCGAATTTATCAGCATGTATCAGACAGCCAAGAGAAGTGTAATCATGTTGCATCAAAATACGAAAACGTACCTTTGGGGGCGTTACAAGTATCATGGTGAAAATGGAGAAACGTTCACCCTACCAGAGGCG
The DNA here is from genome assembly GCA_900617975.1 of Rodentolepis nana. Classification (NCBI taxonomy): domain Eukaryota; kingdom Metazoa; phylum Platyhelminthes; class Cestoda; order Cyclophyllidea; family Hymenolepididae; genus Rodentolepis; species Rodentolepis nana. The sequence continues at coordinate 5,358 of UZAE01000832.1, read as the reverse complement.
GGATCAACAGAAAACCGGAAAGACAACCACGCAGATACACCATAGTCACGCCACAGAGGAATGGCAGGCGGGGCCAACGGATGACTTTAAATAGGAAGGTCGTTTAAAGAAATACCGGTAAGAATCTGATTTACCGAGTTAAAGATAAAATAGTAAATATAAATGCGGATATTTCTATAAATTTTTTTATTTGAGGCCTTAATCAAATTATTATTAATTTTAATTTACAAATGAAATATATACTATAGATCCAATTGCTCAGTCACTTTTTATTCATTTTATCATCCACCAAACTACATTCTGTATTCTAATTTCCTGTAATAAATATGAAAATTAACATTTTATAACTTAGATGCCGATGTTCATTTACCAAAATAACTACCTTACCTTAACTTCTCTTATAATAAGAAAATATTTGTGTTAATGATTTAAACTCAGTTATATTTTCAATTGAATACATAAACAAGACTTTTAAATAAATAAACACTGTTCTTCTTAAAGACATCAGCAAGTGCTTGAAAGCAACATAGTTTGCCATGATCTTGATAAACTTACATAATGTTAATGTGTGTTGTAATGCGAAATAACAAGGCTCAGAAAGGGTTAAAGTTTACTTATTTCAGTTATCTCGCAAAATGACAACCTGAAGTATAAGACGGTGCAGCCCTATAAGAATCTTCGGGTTTAATTAAGACTATTTAAGACATTTTTTATTATCAATCCGCCATTTCTCAATTTGATTACCTTCAGTATGTCGATGCTAGTTTTTAAGCTTATGTAAAATAGGCCTCAATGTAAATTTATATATTCACGACATTAAGATATGAAATAACTTAAGCAAAATTTTGCTAATTGTTGCTCCTGCACACTTTTTTGTCTCTTATAAAAAACGTAGAATAAGTTATGAGGACGATATTTGCCCTTCAATCCATTAATAATTTAGAGCTTTCGCGAGTACGCTTTCCACATATTTATAGGAAATACATTTACAGTTGTTATTAAATCTGCATTTGAAAATCTATGTATAGTATGCCTCAATATTTTCTTATATTCTTGATTTAATTCGCTAATTCGACAACAAAAAATTTCAGAGTCTTTAGATCTCATGAGCAAATGTATTTTATGATATCGAAATTCACCGAATTCATTTTTTCTTATGTCTTTTAAATTCTATTGCATAAATTTCAATAGTGTCCTCCAATTAGGTTTCAAATGCTCAGAATTCACAGAATCAGTTCCGCACTACAAATAATTATTAAATGAACAGCTGAGCCCCGATTTTAATGCATATTATTATGGTTATTAATGCCAGCCAACTCACCAAATGATATAAAGTATGGAATTGAAATGAAGAATTAATTAATTTCTAACAATTGTTTTTGAACAGTTGACGCGTGCTATCACCAAATTAATATCCATTTGTTACATACAATATATTTCTATCCAACGATCTTCTAATAACTAGGAATACTGAGGTCCTTTACAACCAATAGAAAAGGTACCCTGGTTCCCTTAAATCTCGGTAAAATTAACATAGAAAACCGCTCAAGTTTTAAGTTTGTTAGAGCTAGATTATGATATGTTAGAAGATCCCTTATCTCCATTAGGAGACTGTCCCTTTAGCACATCAGAATATGAATAACGATGATAAAGCAAGTGAAAGTGCAAAAAAGAGAAGAAAAGACAACGGCCCTGCTTATAGGGCCTCATATCAATAGCTAGCAGTTAACGATCACAATTTCCAAAAGACAAGACATTAATGGTCAAGTGCTGCTAACAGCCTATTGAGAATTGCAATCAGTGCAAAAAAATCAATAGAATACTCGAGTCAGATACACATCATTGGTGTTGCGTTTGATGAAGGCTATTTTGACATCGTTAAATAGGAATGCGCAGGATAATAATAATCGATACTCGAATTCATTTGGAAAACGCAATAAGGGCACTAGATTTAAGCAAGATAACATCACACCTTTGCAGGACCTTCTAACAGCTGGCTACCGCATCCCTAGCACAACTTTTACTTAAATCACATCACTCCAGCACTCGAAAATAAACCCATCCACCGAACCACGGAATCCAGTCAGATACGAGAAATTATAAATCACACTTCGCAACAACGGTATCTTAAACCTAACAAAACCGTTTTATGGAAATCGATTTTTGAGAAGCACTTCCCTCTCGACCTTAGTAGTGTGCATACGTTAAGCCAGTAGAAATTAACCTCACTAATCCAAACACCCATTTATTCAGATTTCGAATACAATTGGCAGAATACGCATTTAATAAACAAGTACATTTGCTATCAACAAAAGGACGCCATAAAATGTCCCAACTGTATATAAAAAACGGTTGGATAGCCAGTCCACCAACACATAACGCGCGGAAGACAAAAGCGATTTTACTTTCACACACGATGACCCGGTCAGTCACATTTGTAGATAGTGCGCCAGGCACACAGCAACAAACCTTAAGGCGTGTGTAAGTAGTTCGAAGCATCAACAATCCTCCATTATTTCAAATGCATATTCGTTTAGCAGGCATTAATATATTTCTACAAAGGTTTAAAGTGGTAAGGCTAGTAAAATGATGAACCAGTCCGTTTTCCGCAGTCATGAAACAGGCGCGAAAATGAAGAAGAACATCTTCGGCCATTCGCAGCAGACATTGAACACGGAGGAAAAAACAAACCAAACATTATATGTACGAGTATAATCCATAGAAACTTAACTTGACTTTAGAAAAAAATCGAATATATCACGGTTAGGCAATGGTATAGATGCTCAAACGTTGTACATTTCTCCTGGCGTTTCCCACATGAGCAAAAACCTGCCATGAGAATAGACCAGGACAGAAATACGCAAAAATAAATAAGTTAATATAGAATTAATGAAGTACAGTCAAAACCCACTACACGCAAACACTAGGAGCACCCCACAATTGCATGAACATTCACACCCAATGTAATCTGTTGGCTAAAACAAACCCAGTTTATGACTATATGAAAGGTTCCACTAAACAAATAATATTTTACCATTTGGTCAACAGAAATTTGTTATTTTATATCTCAAGTTATAAATAATATAGGGATTCTATAATGTATTCATTATTTTTGGGTATCATAATATATCCTACGTAATGGCAAAATAAATTTAAAAAGTCTTATTTAGGGTATGGATTTTATAATATTTAGTGGTTAAGTAATTAAATGAAATGAATGCCTTTAAGAATTGGATAAGAAGTGTTTATAAATTAGTGTACAGGCAATATATAAATTATATTTATAAATATATCACAGTATTTGTGTTTCATTTATAGTATTTGAACAATCCGATATGTTAGACGACATTTGTTAAAGAACTACTGTATATTTTCTTAAATTTTTAATTATGCACAATTGTAACTTATCTAAATTTTCAAGAAAAAGGGATGGCCATAATGAAACAAGTGCAACACGCACTATTTTAATTATTAAATTTTCACTTTTTTATTTAGATTGGTAAATTATGTCATTTTGCAAGCCATAAGTATCCTTAGCACAATAATCTTTATTTCGGAAATCTCGTCCTAATTACCTGACTAATCAATAAGACATTGAACGAAAAAATGCAAAAGACGGATTGCTAGAATGTCAAAAAATGAAATTCATTATTATTATAGCATAACTATGACGTTTATGATCCATATTCGGCATAAAAACAGCAATATTAAAGGATTTCATTTTTTTTGTATAAAATGAACAAAGGAGTCACAACATTTAACCCAAACTAACAAATATTTCGTAATTGAAACAATTATGTAAATGAAAACAGCCTGTTTCTTGACAATACTATTTATATGCAATATGCTTTATCTTGGCCTTTTAAAACGTATATACTTTCAAGTGTCGTATATACATGTATACGGTTGACCTGATTCTATTATTTCAGTTACTTATCTGTTTATGAAAGATGTTCCATTAAGCACATAATCAAAATCGCCTCGGTAACAATTTTTGACCTCAATTAACAGACACATTTCTGTTAATCTAAACATCAGACAAAGATCATGCTCGTACTACGCCAGTCAAAATTTTAACATATCTGGCAGTTGTATTCAAATACATCGAAAGGAGGTCAAGTGAGGTCTCTAAGGTGATATCTGATTTGTAATAAAATCATACGACCACCCCAATCGAATAGATGAAACACGTTGTTAATAATCATTAGACTCTGCATTACAATGTAGCTCTAATGGTCGCAAGTTTTGTGACCACGATGCCGCTTTGGTAGTAAGAGTAATTTCGGGAGCAATTTATTACGTTGGGACTTCACCACATTGACATTTTGAAGTATGGTCAAGGCTTATTTGTTTATTATCTGCAACAAGCTTATAGGGGTCAGTTAGTTTCGAAGCTAAAATATTTATCTTATGGGTAATCGATTACCAAAATCTTTGATGTTTAGTAAATAAGAGTCCTACAAAATTTCAAGTTACCGAGGCAGAAAAAAATATTCTCACGTGTGCTTAGATTATCGTAAGTCATTCAAACACGATATTTCCCAACCTCCTCCTTTATGAATATATTTATCCGACAGCCAAATGTTTCCCATTAAGCCCAAAATAAGGCAACTAAGTGTAGGTCGAAAGATTTAAAGGATCGAGTTTAACCAGTCTTGTTTGGAGTTGAGACCCATTGAGGCAAACCATTGGGGAGTGATGATAGAATATAACTATTTAAATGGGGGTGCGCGATAGACTTAACTCCACGTGGTGCACCCTGGGCAACGTATGCTCATACTGCAAAAAAGTCAATTAACTGTCAGTTGACTTCTGACTTCAAACTACCATCACCCCACTGTATGCCATATTCGATCCTTTTCACTGTACTCATCTTTCCTTTTCTCTGCCTTTTTGTCTGTCTGTCTCTCTCTGCTACATCTGTGAATCATTATTCGGCTCCCTCTCGACTTTTTGTCACTTTGATGTTCCTTCTCCTCTCTGCGAAGCCCGAAGTCAGCTATAGGGCTAATGATAACTATCAAAACGCCTGCCATTTGAAATAAATAAAAAAATAACTATTTAAATGACAAAATGAATCAAGAGGCAAATGAAAATGCGATTTCTGAAAAGCGGATCTCGTGCATTACTTGAGTTCCTAAATTTCGCAACTTTTGCGATTGAGCAAAACTTCTCATCCTCTTTAAGAGAATTAATATTACTTCGATAAGCTCATTTTCTAAGATCCTTCCGACACAGTTGGTCAAATACACAACCAGTTGTTCACTGATGATCATCGATATCGCGAACTCACTCACTAGAGTTGGCGGCGTTAACTGCCGTGCCTTCGGCACAGACAACTGATTAAAAGGGCCACAG